>CM019179.2:44600606-44678136 GCA_009739505.2 Apolygus lucorum
TTGAACAATCAAAAGAAAAAAAAATAATAGTAATAGTAATTAGGTATTGAACCGATGTAGGCTCACTCATCGGTACTGAAGGTACCTAGGTATTCCCGAAATGTCCATCCTGTGAACTACGGCCGACTTTTGGTTTATTATTTTCAATATTGAACCTTTGGAATCGACCAAGAAAAAAAAATGTCTAACACCCCCTCAAAATTGTTTCTACCTAGGATATTTAGTCAGGCAGATGATGATCGAATTTATGTGTTTGGTTATCTGTGTAGTTTTGAATACCACGTAATTGCCGAGTAAAATCTAGCTAAACTCAAGGCTAGTAGATAAAAGAGTACTTTTAGAGTACTTTTAATTAGTAAATTACTCAAAATCATAGCCTGGCACTAGCTACAACAAAGCATGCTGCATGCTGGCCGAATGACGCAAGGGTGAGATTCACTTTATGTGTTTCTACCTGTAAACCCGCCTGCTACAGACAGTCATTAACATTATGTTGATGTGCTCGCAGCGAGAAGAGCCTGTAGAAGGAACAGCAGCTAACTTCACTATTCACATTCTACTTCATTTCCAAATTGAATCCAAAAATCGAATAAAAATTTGGCCGTCCGTCTGCCGTACGCGGCACTTTTGCCACTTAGCATTGACCGATTTTGATGAAATTTGGTATGTAGGCTCCATTTGGGGTTTAGTTGTGCCCCGAAGATTTTGGTTGATGTAGGTCAGTTCTGAGAGTTCCAAAATGAATTTTGAAATTTTGAAAACGCCCTAACTCAAAAATTTTGATATAAAGGTATTGTTTTTCCTTCGATTTAAGATTTTATAGAATTTTTAGAAATGTTTAAGACCACGCGGAGCTCTGTAGGACAAACCGTTCGCTCCCTACGAGAATTTAAGGGTTTTACGTACGATAAATCAGAAACACGAGTGTGAATCGCAAGAGAGGCCTAATCTCCGTTCAAATTTTAGCTGACCCAAATTTTACAATTTGGACCATCTCTGCTGAATGAACGACGCGGAATCAGAATGGCAGAGTAAGGAATTTCGAAAGAACTAATAATTACCTACTCGCAAAATGAATTTCAGCCATCAACTCATAAGTCAATTTTTCGGTGCTGAATTTTACCCTGCAGATTTTACACACATATTCCTGTACATATTGGCTTCTGCTCCACAAACGACGCGTTTCCGAGATGGCAGAGTGTGTTTTATTGTCTTACAGTAGCATGTAGGAGATAATTATGCAATTTCCAGCCATCAACTAATAAGTCCATTTTTGGACCAAAATTTGACCAATTTGGACCATCTCTGCTGAATAAACGACGCGGAATCAGAATGGCAGAGTAAGGAATTTCGAAAGAACTAATAATTAGCTACTCGCAAAATAAATTTCAGCCATCAACTCGATAACTCAATTTTGGGGACCAAATTTTGTCAAATTTTGGACCATCTCTGCTGAACGAACGACGCGGAATCAAAACGGCAGAGATGGTTTTTATTAACCAGATATCCATAGAGAACTAGTAAAGAAAAATTCACGCGTCAACTAACAAGTCAAAATTTGTGTCAAAATTTGACAATTTTGAATCGATTCTGCTCAGCGGAAGACGGGGGGTGGGGAGGGCAGAGATAGTTTTTTGTTTCTTTCTCGTGGATACCAACCTACTACAAAAATTTCAGCCGTCAACTAATAAGTCAAAAAATGGTCAAAATTTTGACAAAATTTGATCGACTCTGCCTGTACAGGGGCGGGGAATTAGGGTGGCAGAGATGTATTTTCCACCTTTAGATAATTAGTTCTTGCAAGTGAATTTATTTCCAGCCATCAACTACGTAAGTCATCATTTCTCTAAATTTGACAATTTCAAACGGCCGCCATTTTTGAAAGACGGGGCTTTGGAGTGGCAGCAATCCATTTTTTTACTCACCTTGGAGGACATTTTAATAAAAATTGGTTTGTAGCTTTCAACTCGTAAGTCACCGTTTTTGGCCTCGGCTCCCGGTCTATGATGCGTTCACCCCCCGCCTTTGAAGCTCTCATCCCCTTGTACCGTATCGACCCAGTCATACCGGTCATACCGTACCGTATCGCCCTCCTGCCTCCCCAAGTCACTAGGTCTTCACTCAGTGGAAAACAGTAACCAGTGTCTTGTCTGTCCTGCCTCCCCTGGAACCTACGTAGTTGCCCGGATCGTCGTATCGAGGACCACTAGGACCAGTCCTTTCCCGGCTCTCCCCTTCAAACTGCGCCACACCACCAACGGACTTGCCTCGGTAACCCCGAACGTGAGTGTGTTAAACTATATTTCTACACTATATTGGCCAATAATAGGTAGAAGAAACGGTGAACTCAGTGATATAAAGCGTAACGAGACTAGTATAACTAAAGGTTTAACCTGTATCGAACTTATTCTAAGAGTATCGCCTAAGTCAATTTTGGAGCTTTTAACCTATTCAATACCATTTCATACTCACATTTGCTTGTTTGAAAAGCGTAACGCCCTTCAGGCCTTCTTGCCTATTTAGTAACAAACTGTATCGTACCTGTATCGCCATATCTTTTCTGGTATTAAACATAAGCATTTTGGTAACTTGTAGTTCTCCTTTAGAGTCAACCCACATCCCAGGTTCTGAACATTCATAATTCACAGTATCGATAATAGGAACTTGCTTTGAAATAACCGACAACAGTAAAGTAGAGTCATTTATTCATTCATATTGATACAGTAACACCCTTCAGATGAACATACCCTTCAGGTACAACAATCTTATAATTCAATTAAAGGTATCTAACAGTGGAACGCTACGCCTCATCTCTAAGCCGCTCGGGAGATCGCCACCTACCACAACAGATAAGTACAATTTTCGTAACGTAACCTAAGAATACCGATATTATTGTTTGTTTATCGTATCGCTACCATTTCAACCCCCCTTTTAGGAAGAACTAGTTAACTGAACCACCCCACAAAGCTTACACTCTCTTCACGTTATGAGCTTCAAATCAATAACAAACTAAAAAAGCCAAAAACTGAGACGTTATAGTGTTTTGCGACGAGTTCGCTAGATTTGTATTTCATGCCCATTCAAGATGTGCTTGCGGCTATTAGCAGTCGTAGAGGAGGTAAAAACTAAAGAAGTGATGTTAGGAGTTTGAAAAGACTAAATTATTGACGTTTTGCAGTTTATTAATGAAATTCACCAACATGTTTTCTCAATTTTTAAGCCACAAATGGCTCTTTCTTTACATCTATCGATAGTTCTGTACTTACAGCAGATAAGGAAAACTCAGGTGTCACGAGAGTGCTCAATAGAAAACCTTACAACCCGCGCTCAGTTAACAATAAGTGAGTGATGAGTGAGTACAGCGCAACGAAACAGCGAAAATTTCAACTTCATTTTGTCAATGTGAGTAGATGTACGGAGGAACGATAGAAAAATCAATATTTCCTGTTTAAAATAATGAATATTCGGGATGTTTGGCGCAGTCTGCGAAGGCCCCCGAGGTGCCTCCGAATTGGCGGCCTGCTGGACCTTTATCCAGAGATTTCAACCTGTTGAACTCTTCATCCGACAATTCGAAATCGAAAATCTGTAAGCAAAAACCCAGCGTTTTCAAACTGTGAAGAATAATTCTTCCAGTTATTATTATTATTATTATTATTGAAATTATTATTGAAATTATTGTATAACTGGAATTATTGTATAATTATTGTATTTGATCAACTCATACTAGTGTGGAGTATTTATTCTCGATTTTTTAAATACAAAAACCCGTGACAAATGATGAGTAAAGGACACAAATTACCCCGGGTGCCCAGTAGGCATTTCGTCGGTTAACTACTGATACCGCCTAACCCTATTCTTGGCAAAGACTCTGCATTTCTTCTTTATGGACTCAGGTTTAAGTTGAGAACATTGTTCAGAAGAAAAGGATATTCTGTTTTTTGTGAGGGAAGGTATTGATGGTCAACAAAGTTGGGCGACCTGCTTGGGAAAATAAGTTCATATAGGTATCTATTTTGTTTCATTCCTTTCTTTTTTTCGACCAAAAATAAAAATGTTTCATATTTATTACATGTTCAAGGTTTGATAAACATGTAGAAATACTTTCCCAACGTGATTGTGTGTTAGAAATGGGCGAAAACTGTGAGGTATCACAGGTGCTTTGCCAAGACCAGGTAAAGTTTATGTTAATACCAGTGTCACTTTGCCAAGTCCCAGTTGAGAGTTTCAAACAATGATAAGTTTCTTTTGTGACAGTATTTATGTAATCTACTGGACATAAGGTGTAGAGAAATCTCCTCCTCATTCTTCAGACCAGTTGAGGATAATCACTAATTGAAGAAGCACCAACGTAGTTGTTGTTAATTTCTTATTTTTTATTACCTAACTACACACTTGTGGAATATCAACTCCACTCTTACCAGCTCTTTCCATAATATGGAATAATAATATTAAATTAGAACATATTATGTTCTAATTTAACCAGTTGGTATATTTATCGATTTGTCGATATCATTAAAGTATAAAAAAAGTTGAATTTTGCAAGTACAAGAGAAAACTGTGTTCTCCTTTCATATAATTTTGAGTAGCACAAACAAGTAACAGAAAATCTCTAAAAATAGGCATTTTGAAGTATTCTGTCTTAGGGAAAAAGTTTCATAGGTACGAGTTTTGAGAAAGTGGCGACCGTGACAGGACTCTTTGAAGGTACCCACTTTATCTAAGTTTTTTTCTTCACAATGCCTGTTTCTGTTCGTTTGCGAATGGTTGCTAGAACAGCATTCAATCGACTTGCTGATGAAATCGAGCAGATGCTAGATCATCAAGATGTGGACTACGACGTGTTGGGGAGTAAGATTGCCAGGCTAGAGCGGAGGATTCAAGAACTCGAAGAAATGGACAGAGCTATCTTGGAAGAAATCGTCGCTGCCACAGCAACACTGGCTAAGTGACATTTTGGCGATTTTCAGGTATTGACGGTTTCTTAAGGGGGCGCGGGACTCAGTGGTTTCCCTTATCTTCACGTTTTCTCTGTGAGTGTTCATTTTTTCCTCTCAAAAAAAATTTCTAAATTCATTAAATAATTAATACTTCATACATACGGGCCAAAATGTCCAAAAAATTGAAATTTGAAAAAAATAGAAAATTTATTTTTAAATTAAAATTTGTTTTTTATAAAAACTCTTCGTAGGGAAGATTTTGGGAGACTAAAACCTCTGAAAATTCAAAGAGGACAATTCTAACTTGTAAAATCACGGAGATTACGTGAAGACAAAGTTCCGTGATTTTGAAAGAAGTGCGTTAAAAGAGGCCCTGGTTTCATGCGCTACCTGCAGGCGTAAGGAGAACTACAGTGCACCTCTGACCCACCGGGAAACGGGTGACCAAGAAGGCGGTTATTTTTCTACCCCTTCAATCTCAATATCGTAGTAAACATTCATGGACTCCTGGACCCTGTATCCCTGGACCGGGCCTCCACCCCTTTCACCACCCATCGCCATGCAAACATTAGCGTGGATCTGGCAACGTCGTACCGTACGACCTCACTGATGTGCTTGTCCCCTGAATCGCGTCTCCCTTGAGGGTGCGGCACATAGCTTTCTCGAATTCATAAAAACATTGTAAGGATGATACTGTGCGTAGTACTTGATTAAAGTTTCAACCTTCAAATATCTATCTCAACAATTCAACCTTAACCACCAAAAGAATGATTTTTTCAAATTAAAATTTGTTTATTTTTATGTAAAATTTATGGTATATATAGGTACCTTTCTATTATTTTGATATAATTAAAAGGTCAGTATGTGTACAAAAAAAATTAAATTAAAAATGTACCAATACAATGTCAAATAATTAGTAATTTTCGGGATCAGGGCGATGTAGAAATTCATAAACTGGTACTATGATTTCGATACCTTAAAGCAGAAAGGAGTTATGACCAAAAACGGAGTTTTCAGAAAAACGCAAAAGAAGTTTTCACCAGTGCACAATTCCTTTAATAATGGCTTACTAGGTACACTAAACTCTTTAACAAATTTTGAATTTGAGTTTTTCTGAAATTAAAAAAAAAAAAAAAAAAAAAATTGGAAGATGGATCGACATAGCGTTTTTGTGCTTTTAAGGTATCGATTTATTTAACCCCCCACAATGACTATACCTTCAGTTGGTATGCCTAAAATTTAACCTCGACCTACATCAGGGTGTGTACTTTTCGGAATCAGGGCGTTGTGGACATTCATATTCTGTTACTATTGCATAATAATTATGCAAAGGTAAATTAGGTATTTACCTTACAGTACGTCAGTAGGAATGCTGAAAACAACATAATTTCAACCTACCTACACTTTTTGGAGAGAGCGAAGTAGTGATTCAAAATATGTAATTTAATTTTGTTTAATTTAGTTGGTAAATCCTTTTTAGGACACCACAGTAAGACTTGGGCGTCCTTATGCGATTGATCTGGGGTGAAGGAGGACAACACTCAACAGAATTGAAAAATAACCACCCACTAATCCGTTTTAGACCATTCTGAATCCAAATCCGCGAGCAAGAAAACCATAGGTGTAAGTCTCAAGTTCTCAACTGATTTTCGTGGTTTTTTTTTTTGTTCGACGTGGAAAAATATCTAGTTGTGCACTACGTCGCCGGAATTTCACCAGAGAAAATTAGCAACGGGGATAATATTGACAAAATATCCGATTTTTCAAAATTTTGGTTCCTTTATAGCTTATTAATTGTATCCATGCTTTGAAATTGAGGGAAAACTCTCATTATACCTCCGAATTTTCATGAATTATTCTCTGTACCACCATGGAACTAATAGTGGTGCCACCATGGAGCCAGGACACCATATACCGCTTATTTCGTTTTTTTTTGTGTTTCACTTTGAATAGGTATGACATACCTATTCATACATAGTTCATATTGCGAACTTCGACGGATTGCCAAGCAAAACTAATAGATGAAAGTTCAATTTTTACTCTTCCATACCATACAAAGTGTTAGGTGAACTTAAAATGAGTAATTTTGGGAATTTCAAAATTAAATAATACGCCATTATTTATTGCTATACTAAATCACCAATTATCGGACTATTAAATCCACGGTAACTACCTACCTTAGTAAAGTGCATAGGAAGTATGATAGAAACATTATCGATTTGTAGTATAAATGATTTATTGACCATTAGGTAGCCTCAAACTTCAAAAACAATAAATCTTGATTATTACCAACCATTTGAATTTTTAAAAAAATCAATTTAATTTTACAACTTTAGGTGAGGATGCTGTCTTGACAGAGCAGCTTTTCACTGTCTTATCAATGTGATGGACAAGTTGCTTTCAAACGGTCCTGAGTGCTGGTTCAATGACTTGACTTGCTCCAGAAAAGTCTCCAGTCAAATAAAATTCTGAGTAAAATCACTCCTGCAAAAAACAAAAACAAAACAAATTTAGGTTTCTATTGATAATTTCACTATAAACATGTAGGAAGAGATACAAACAACAAACCAACAAAATTATGAATAATCAGGATTTTTATCAGCGAGTTCGAAATACTAAGAATAAAACGATGTTCCTATATTATTAGTCAAGTAGGCAGCTGCAGGATTCAATCCAACACTAACGTCAAAGAAGAATACTCATGTCCCTGATAATTAAAATTTAAAGAAATTCAACTCCATCAGTCATGACTTTTGGAGGGAGTGTGATAGTTTCGAGAATATTTAGTACCTACAGACATTGTTTGCTACACAAATCTGTTTCACCCTACGTACAATTTCATCTGGTATGGTATGTTTAGCCAGTAGGTATAATCTTTTTTAATAGGTTGAACATCATACTTTTTTAAAATGATTTTCTCTCGAACTCTGGACATATTTATGGCCTAACATTGTCAAAATAGGTAATCAATCAAAATTCGAAATGCTGACAAATTCTTATTGGATTTTTCACGCAGAATCGAATGAGACCACCCCCCAGTCGCTACAACCAACCGTATAGAAACTACGACGAGTAATTTCCGCTGAAAATCAGTAAAAACAACTATGATTTTCACCGGAATTTTGTTCGTATTTATTCCATAAAATTGTCAAAATAATCAGTTAAAATTCGAAACGCTCATCAATTCTTATAGGATTTTTCACGACGAATCGAATGAGACCCCTCCCAAGTCCCTACAACCATTCAGATAGAAATTTCGACGAAATTTTCGATGAAAATCGTACGGTTTTTTTTTGCACAAAATATCCCCAGAGTTCGGGAGAAAATCATTTTAAAAATTATGATCTTCAGGGAAAATCGTTTAAAACAATCGATTTTTAGGGAAATCATAGAAAAAATCATAAAATCGTATTCAAAATACGAATACGAGGGAAATCCTATTCAAAATGTGAATACGATTATACCTATTCGTATTCATGAATAAGAATTCGCCCATCTCTGCCCAGGGCCACCAAATTAATCCTAGCATTATGAAAGGTCCCAATTTGAAGAGGATTCAAAAATCCATAATCTAAGTTACCCGTTAAATGACTAATTTAGAGCCATTTATACAATTTATAGTAATTTCGGTAAGGTTTTCTAGAAGAAATGGTTTGATTCTCAACTCTATGTACCTATTATTTTCACTATCCTCACTACCTAATTGATGTGTTAATTTCCACAAAAAAACTACCTATGCGTAATGTTTGTTGGGGGAACATGACAATTTTGTGGGACTATCCCGCGAAATGGTCATGCCCCTTCAAAAAAAATTATCTTGCAAAAAGCAGGACGAATTAGGTAATTATTTCTACTTACTAGCCTACCTACCATTGTTTTATGCAATCTTATAATTACGTATTTCATAAGTACGGCTATGAAAGGTACGTAGCTCGTAAATGTGAAGCAGTACGAAAATAAAGTTTCAGTTTCAAGTTCAACAACTAGAAGTTTTCGATGGAATATTATTGATGACTACTCAAATAATAGGTACCTAGCAGCGAAAAGACACCTAAGTACTAGGAAGAAGTAGATAACATAATTATACTTACTTGCAAACGTTTTACTTTCCAAGGGCGTTTTGTTCTCCTGTAACTACTTCCGTCCATGTGTATTCATTCGAACTCCTGTCCTTCCTTGGTGGATCATTGCTCAACAAATCAACTATTCAAACTCGGAACAACACGGAGAGAGATCATAAACGGGATGGTAGTCCAGGTAGGTAGGCACTTCACAAAAACGCCTTCGCGAAATCAAAACCTGGATTTGATAACAGGTTCCGATATCCGACACGGGAGGGGGAGGTTACAGACACAACAAAATCGGAAGGACGAGAAAAACTTCCAGAGGACCGAGCGATGCTAGCGCTTTTGCGGATAACAAGTGCGAATAATTAACTCGCCTCAGCAATCACGAAAGTCAGCGACATCTCTTGGTTGGCGCTGATCTGAGCTTCGAGTCCCGCGCCCCCTTAAGTAATTTTTTGTGCTGGATCGATTGGTGAAGTCGGTTTTTGCTATTGGCAACACTGACCCCGCTATCACGAAAAAGGCAACACTGACTAAGTGATTTTAGTTCGGAAACAGTGGCTACCTACATGTTTTTACCTTACAATCTCCTAACTCGTGTGACCACGCCATTGGTTTTCATGATGATTAACACATTCAGTGCGGCCGTCCCGGATCCGGGACGGCAGCTACCCTCCAGCCGTGCGTCTGTCCCGGATCCGGGCCACTTACCCTTTTGTTGTTATCGGCCGGTATAAGGTTCACGCACTGCTTCAATCGAATTTGTTTTCATCTGTAGGCGGGCTGGAGAGTCTCTGAAGTGTGAAAATAACCTCAGTTTCAATGTTCACGAACTAACAACGCATTTTCCTACATCTACAATGCCAGACGATGTGACTAAACGCAAGAACTCAAATCAGGTTGGCTGGAAGTTCCCCGATCATTGGTCCGCAGTGAATGTGTTAAATGGAATAATTTCTACTTTTTCACTCATTTCGGGAAGAATGAAGTTCGATTATCAATATTTGAGCATTGATTTCATTGAATTCGGTTGAAACATTTGGTTTTGAGGTGATAAAAGTTTTTAGTGCAGATAGCTTGTTGTTGTGCACTCTTGATATAGTTAGCCTCTGTTATTTAAAACCAGTTTTTTCGCTCTCCTGAAAAGTTGGCAAAAATCAGATAGCCAGTGTTGGTGTGGCAGCGACGAAATGCTAAATGTCGAGGATATGCCAGAGGTTGATATTGATAAGGAGACGGAAGAGGCCGACAACATCGCTATTCGTGGTTTTTACTTGTGCTGGAAGAGTAATGCCATCTTGGATCCAAGCAGTGACGAAGTCGACTGCATCGCACAAGCTCGAGGAAGAACCAAGCAACACAATGATGGCGACAGCTATGTTTTCAATGGTCAATCCAGAGACTGTCTGCAACTTATGGGAACTTGATGACCTTGGAATTCAGGATCCTCATCAGAAGAAGACCAAAGAGAACAGAGCCGAAGAAACGCTCAAGGTTTTCCTGGATACGGTGAGGATTACCGAACATGTACGCTATGATGTTATACTTCCCTGGATTGAAGATCATACACCTATCCTTTGAAATTTGGTGGTCGCAAAACGGAGGGCTGATGCTGCTTTCAAGAGGAACTCCGACAGTGCTCCGAAAGCCTTGTCTCATCCCAATGGGTAGATTGGGCTTCGGAGGGCATTGGGGCCCGTGACTACCGACACTTTCACGCCGTCTGCATGGCAACTCTGCCAACTGCGGTACGGTGTTCAAGAGGTAGTCGCGGGACAACCTTACCCCTTTGCCGTGCCTGTCGGAGTGGAAATGAACATCTTTATCATGTAGTGCAGCAGTGTCCTCAGGCTCATGGGGGCCGCATTCTACGTCATGATGCGGTCGCCAAGCAGATAGCAGGTGCTTTGTCATCTAGCGGCTGGGATGTTGAGAGGGAGAGATTGTATCACATGCCAAGTGACCGGGGTAAGAAGCCCGACATCGTTGCCGTCAAGCCCGACCAGTCTTGCATTATCCTGGACTTGGCGGGCTAAGATAAGAAAGTATGATAGAGACGATTTACGGCAAGCGGTGTTGGAGCTAAAAGGAGTGGCACCCAACAACATCAGGGTGATGGCTGCAACCTTGTCATGGCGCGGGGTGTGGTGCGGGAAAAGTGCCACGGAGTTGTGCGAGTTGGGCATCTCGGTAGGTGTACTCCGTGGTGTGGAAACTTTATCCACAAACTATATCTATATTTTTCCAACTATTAGAAATTATTACGCACTTTTAGGTTTCTAGCAAGAAGAATCAATATTTATTTAAGTTCGCAACAGGTCTTGAAATTATCACCTGTTGCCAAATGATTATGGTTTTGGAGTAAGCAACTAACTAAACAAATGAAATAAAACGCAATTCCGCGACACTCCGCGGGTGCCTCAAGCTGATGGAACATCAGGGTTCTTCTTAGACTTCCAGTGGATACAAATGTGCCTACGTATTCTTCCTCTCCGTACCTCTTTCTCTGCTCTTCGCTCCCGTTTTGCTCCTTTCAGGACGCTCGCCAAGTTCCTCATCTTCCAAAGCTCATCTAAATAATTTTCACCATTTCTCCAAATCTCAATTAGTTGCCATTTTGTTAATAATTTAATTGGTTTCTCTTGTTTTAAAACGGTTATCTGCATATAGTTTTTCCTTGATAATTTAGAAAATTTCATTTCTCCGAGAATAGTCAATTTTCCTTTGATTTCCATGCGTTTTCTCGTCTTCTGTATAAATTTCCAATAATACGTCGTTATTATTGAAAGTTTCTGAAGGGATGAGTATAAATGCTTATGTGTCTGTTTCCTTATTGAATTTGTTTTTTGAGGAGTAATCATTGCGTGATGTGGAAAGTGGTGAATAGGAACTTGTGCGGAGGTATCTGTAACTGGTTTGATGATGATGTCTCGTGACTTTTCTTCAATTTTGTTCGAAATTTTTTTTTCTAGTCGATAAGGTAGTTCGGTACATTTATTCCACTTCAATTTTTTTCGTTCTGGGTAGGGAGCATCCCCCACTGAATAGGTAAGGAAACTGCACGTATGCTGCGACTCTGACATCTCTCGAAATCGCCCACTGACTATGAGTCCTAGTTCTGTTTCTACTAAATGCAATCCTGGACAAATTTCTTCCCATTTTCCACGAACTATGTCGAAATAATAGTCATTTCCAATCAAGATCTCTATTGGATGACCTCTAATCTGATCCGAAAGTAGTTTTGTTTTTTGGCCTAATAAGGTCTTCAAATGTGTATGCATTATCTCCGTTCTTTCATTGTCAAATTTGCCTACTATCTCTGGTACGACGTTGGCAGCTATGTTCATTCGATCACCATTTCTAAGTTTTATGCTTAGCTCAACTAATGAGGTAGTGATGTTGACAGGACTAGATTTGCCAAATACAAGGACTGAGAGATTTTGCTTACCTAAAGACTTCAAGTTCAACTTTTTTCGTACGCTCTCTGTCACGTATGTTCTATGACTGCCTGTATCTAGAATACCTCTTACTTTAGTTGACTCAGATGTGGATGAATTGATAAGCTCGGCCGAAACAGTTTGGAGGGAGACATACTCTGCAGCTGTCAATAGTCCAGCCTCTAGTTCTGGATGTTCTCTAGAGGTTGTAGGTACTTCATATCCTGTTGACTTGCCAGCCTGTTGACGTCCTCTTGACCGTAGCAGCTCCATTCTTGTTCTATCCTCTTCTTTTGTTGAGAAAAGCTTGGGACATAGGCTCCTATGATGAGCTTTTACTCGTTTGCAGTGGAAGCAGGGTTTCTTGCTAAAACAATTTGCTGCTAAATGACTATTGCTCATACAAATTAAACAACGATCCTCCGCTTTAGCTTTCCTCTTTTCTATTGTCTCAAATTTCGTGCACTCGTCACTCCAATGAAGCTCCGAGCAAAAAATGCATTCCATCTTAGGGCCCTCCACCCCAATGAGTGTTTCTGTCGTGAAATGTTGCGATTTAGTTTCGTTTGGAACATATTCAGAATGAAGTGGTGCAAAAACTCGCTCCTGTGCGGAAATCAAACGTTTCAGGGCTTTGAGCAATGCACTAGGAGTCCAATTTTGGTCACTACGATTTTTCTCAATTTCTAAATTTACATAAGGAGGGAATTTGGACATGATGATCGTGATAAACAAATTCTGTTCGGTGTTCTCTCCTAGATTATGTAAACTTCTTATGTGTTGTTCAATTTTATCGTAAGTGGATCTCAAACTTGATGTATGTTTTTCTGCTTTGCGAATTTGTGTAAGTTCATTGTAGTGTCTAGTTATGAGTAGTTGTTTATCGCCAAAACGTTCTTGAAGAATTTCTATAGCTGTTTCATAGTTTTCGGCAGAGTGTGTAAGTCCTGCTATGCTAAATTTTGCTTTTCCAATGAGATATGTAGATAAATATTGAAATTTTTCAACTGGCATCAAAGAATTGTTAGAATGAATATTTGAATCGAACATTTGCCAAAACTCACTGAATTTCAACAAGTCTCCATCAAATTTCGGTACTTCTAATTTTGGCAATCTAGTTTTTATTACCTGAGGCTGATGAACATTACTAATAGTGGAGGCTGCATGTTCGTCTATGAAGTGTTTTAGTTCCACTACTTTCATCTGTGCCTCGTACTGTACCTGAACAGCTTCTCCATCATCAGGTTCAGCCTGATGTGTCCTTCCACTCCGCGATGTCCGAGGAGATTCTACCGATCGATTCAGGAATTCTATGGATGCTTCCATCTTCCCTAGTAGCAGCTTTGCTTCTGCGACTGTGAAGCAATCGCGACTAATACTGTCATCTACTGTACCTATCAGTGCGCGTACTTGTTGACGGAAATAGTCCCGTGAACTGAACATTATGAAATGAACCACGCTCTGCTACCAATTGTGGAAACTTTATCCACAAACTATATCTATATTTTTCCAACTATTAGAAATTATTACGCACTTTTAGGTTTCTAGCAAGAAGAATCAATATTTATTTAAGTTCGCAACAGGTCTTGAAATTATCACCTGTTGCCAAATGATTATGGTTTTGGAGTAAGCAACTAACTAAACAAATTAAATAAAACGCAATTCCGCGACACGTGGTATCACCACCCGTGTCCTGCTCGGCTCGTATTTGAACTGGTGGTCGTTTTACAGAGGCACTTCCCTTCATCCCTCTCTCCCACCCCCACGTTCCTCATCTTCCCTCATCCCTAGGGCCGGCATTGGGTGAGTCCTGGGCGTCCTCCCCATTATATTTGATTTATTTATTTATTTTCATTTATGGCGTGCCCCCTCCATCAAAAAGACGTTTTGTCTTTGAGGGGAGTTTGAAAAAAAAAAAAATTGACTGGTCCAAGTTTTCCAAGTTCTGTACCATAGGACGAATTGAATGGCGTTTCAACCTGCCTTCCGGTCCTTGGTGGGGAGGCTGGTGGGAACTGCTGCTCGGCATCATAAAGCAAACGCGTCGCAAAAAGAAAAGGCGAACCGAAATGCGGAAGCGATTCCGAAATGAGTACCTGGGCAAGTTGGCGCGAACTGCTAAGAAGGTAACGAGGAAGTTGAGTTGGGGAAATAGTTCTGTTTGGCAGCTACGACGATCAGCAAACCTAAGGACCCCGTCCTCCTCTTCTGCGCCCCGGAGGATGTGGAATATCAACTCCACTCTTACCAGCTCTTTCCTTATGTTCTAATTTAACCAGTTGGTATATTTATCGATTTGTTGATATCATTGAAAAATAAAAAAGTTGAATTTTGCAAGTGCAAGAGAAAACTGTGTTCTCCTTTCATATAATTTTGAGTAGCACAAACAAGTAACAGAAAATCTCTAAAAATAGGCGTTTTGAAGTATTCTGTCTTAGGAAAAAGTTTCATAGGTACGAGTTTTGAGAAAACACTAAAAGTTTCGAGATGTTTATTGATCACTCTGGCTCTAACACAACTTATTAGTTTTTCGTAAATAAAATAAATAACGTGAATAATTGTGCGTTTCAGAACCTACTTCACCAACTATCCCATCAAATAGCTGCAATAAATTAAAATGTTCCAAAATCTGTGATGAGAGAGCGCACCTAACGGTCTGTAGAGGTCATGGGAAGTGCAGGCAAGAAAATTTTTCATATAGATAGATATATATAGATATATAATATATATATATATATCTATATATATATATATATATATAGATATCTATAGATCTATCTCTAGACTATCGATTCTACCTCTATATATCTATATCTCTATCTATCTCTTCTCTCTCTCCTCTCTATCTCTCTATCTCTCTCTCTACTCTTCTCTCTCTCTCTATCTCTCTCTCTCTCTATCTTCTCTATATATATCTCTATCTCTATCGATATATATATATCTATATATATATATATATATATAGTCAGCACCCACTGAACCCAGAACTTGGCAAAGATCATAATTATGTAACCATGCTGTAAAATAGTACAAAAACTAAAAACTCATTACTCCTCATATACTTCTTACTCTAATTAACGGAAAAAACAACATTTTTTTTGACAGCGCTTTGTCTCTTTGCCAAGAATAGGGCTACCTAATCAAAATTTTATAGGGTAGGTGAGGGGAAGTGTTCTTAAAGCGCAAGGGCGCTGGCTTCCACATTTTTTTCTTTTTTTTTCAATATCAGAAAAATTCAGATTAAATCTGAATTTTTAACGAAGCTATTATTGACCTTCTTTAAGGCTATAGCTTGAAAATTTCTTGAAGTAATGAAAGAGTTTGACCATTATTTTAGTAGGTGAGGAAAAGTTTCCGCACTACAAAAAATTCAAATACTTCCATGGTAATTTCCCAGTAGCGGGGGACCTTCAGGAATCGTAACCAAGGTTCTATCAAACAAGAAAAAAAAAAAAGAAAACAGAAAGGTTCTAACACGTTATACCTAGATGTTTCTCTAGCTTATCATTTTGAATAGAATAAATTTAGATTTTCGGGAACTCCCCCATTTAAACTCGGGGGAACTTCCCCCCACCAACCCTACTCGTTTTTCAAAACGAATATTTTCAATTAAAAAAAGAAAAAAAAAGTTATTTTAAAAATGTTTTTAAGTTTTTTTTTTCTCAGAATTTTGGACCCTACGGACTGTCAAACCGCTGAACCGATTTGGATGGGGCTTGCATTATTGTGATCCGTAGGTTCCTGTCGTCGATAGATTTTGCAGACTCAGTTCCTTTGTTGTAACCGAGGATGTACTTAGCAACATTGAACATTAACACGGAAATCGGCTAGTTCCCAATACAAATAAAGAAGTGGGGTAAGGTGGGGCAAATGCGCTATACATTTTGTCAAGTTCAACTTTAAGCAGCTACAGAAAAGAGCCTTTTTATGCTAGAGATAATTGTTTTTTCAAAAGAAACTTCTACTCCTTCTGTATTGTTCTGTATAATAGAATTCCGGGACAAATCAAAATTTACATGTTCCATAAACGAAAAGAAAAAAAAGGTCCCTAGTTTGCACTTGCCCCGCAAAATGGGGCAAGTGCATAACCCAGCCTTTAAAACCTGACAAAGACTAATTGGTGAACGACGGGGCATGTGCCAGATAGTCCGACTCCTGACGAATAAATGGCTCTTTGATTTTTTCAAATCTGAGCAAAACTCTCCGAGTTATCAAGTTTGGCAGCTTGTCAAACAGAAATTTCCTGGGTGGTTGAAAACAAACTCAACAAAAGATGTGGTAAATGTTATATATTTATCTCCATTGAGCAACTATAACATTATAATATAAAAATTCACCAAAAGCGCAAGGTTTTTCATCACAAAAAAGTATCACAATTAGGTATGTAAAAAATCTAAATTATGAAAGAGCCATCTTGGAAATGAAAAACTTACGAAGTGCTTAGTTACTATCAGTCAAACAACCATCAGTAGGTAGGTACTTAATACGAATTATTGGCTTTATCAATGATGACTCTAGTATCTCAGCTTTCTTCTTCTTAATTATCTCCTTGCCTGGTTGGTCAGATTTTCTTTTCTTGATTTCTTCTCGTTCTTGAGCCTTCTTTGATCTCTCCACCTTTCGAAGTTCTTTTTGTCGTTCATGTGCTTCCTTCTTCTCCTTTTGTTCAATCATTCTCTGATGAACTTCATCAGAGGTGATGACTTCGGATCCCTGAGTCTGGTCCTTTTGTTACTGCCCTCCATTTTGCTAGTGTAAAGTATCCCAGCATTACCCCGTTTAAAACAGGGGCAAGTGCATAGCATCCTGCACTTTCCCCACTGTTTTTTTTTTTTTATCCTACGCCCGTACTTGATTGCATTAGACGTCTTGCTGCCCAGTACCTCTCACACGCAGTTTCCTCCGGTGTGGACCCGTTGACCCCTTCCAGTGCTGCGCACTCCATGAGGTGGCGGGCGTCCATTTCCCCCTGACTACATAATGGGCACATTGGCGAGTAGACTATCCTCAATCTATTTAGATGCTTTTGGAGGTAGTCGTGGCCAGTTAGCATTCTGAACAGAGCTACTGACATTCGCCGTGGTAGGGTTTGGGAAATCTGGCCATCCTCTGCCTTGAGGGACTCCCAGTCTTTCCCTGCACTCGCGGCCACCAATCTTTCCTTGGTGCGACATGCTATGGCGGCTGCTATTTGTCTTTTGGCAGTGTGCAGTGACTGTGGTGGATCCGGCTGAGCTTTCAAGGCACCTGCTTTTGCCAGCCAGTCTGCTTCTTCATTGCCTTTTACACCACAGTGGCTCGGTGTCCACTGGAGGTGGACGACCCCGCCATATTCCCTAATCTGGGCCAGCACTTCTAACGATTCATGAATTGCTCGTGAGGGGGCAGGAGTTGCAGCTGAGCCTAGTGCGAGCATGGCAGCCTGGGAGTCGACAAATATAACGGTCTGCTGCAATCTTCGTGTTTGTATCTCCCGCAAGGCCATCAATACTGCAGCTATCTCGCCATCAAAATTTGTGGCACACGCTCCAACTGGCTCACTCAACTCGAATATTGTCGAAAAGACACCAGCTCCCCCGTTTCTCACAGCTCCATCCGCTGAACCATCTGTGTAGACATGCAGCCAGTTTGAAGACAGGTATCGTAGCTGCCTAGTCTCGAGGAACGCTGCTTTGAGTTCTGCTGGAGTTGCGGAATTTTTGGATGCACCTCCTACAAGATCGAGGTTGTAAGAAAAGGACTGGTGATTTGTAATGGGCGGGAGAGGCTCAGGATTTCCAAGGTTCAGGTTCAGGTCTCTCACCTTATTTTCAACGACATGTGTGAAGTTTAACTGGGATATGAGCCTTGTATGGGGTGCACTATAATTTCTCCAGTATGGGATGTTAGATCGCCTAAGCTTTTCATTTAGCATTATTGCTGCAGCATCAATCCTTTCTGTTAGGGGTTCAATTCCTGTATGGGCCTGCATTGCTGCAACAGGAGTAGATTTTGCCGCTCCAGTAATACTTCGCAATGCAATATTTTGCGATCTTTCTAGCTTATCCCTGGCAGTTGCTGATGCAGTGCAGCAGCCTCGCAGCCATACATCATTGCAGGTCTTACGTATGTAGTGTATGTCATCTTTAATAAGTCCTGCGAAGCACCCCAGGTGGCCCCTGCAACATGGTTCAGCAGTTTCATTCTTGCTCTCCCCTTACCAGCAGCCTGTTCTATATGAGCATTCCACGTCATTTGGTTATCCAGTCTCACTCCCAAGTATACGGCTGAGTCAGTTTTTACCAACTCATTCCCAAGATACTCAAGTTGGACTGGATAAGGCTTTTTGGAGAAGGAGAACAGCTGATATTCCGTCTTGGTGGGATTCACAATCATGCAATTCTGGCCAGCCCATTCCGCCAGTGTGGCCAGGGAGTGGTTCAGACAGGTTTCCAGTGCTGGAATTGACGAACTAGTTGCCCACAGAAGAAGATCATCAGCATACAAGAGTGCATTCATGCCAGGGATGTCCCTCTCAATAGCTGATATCAGGTCATCTATCATGATGTTGAATATTGTCGGGCTCAAGACGGAACCCTGGGGGACCCCCTGTCTGGTTTGCCTGAAGCCCGACACACTCTGTCCATATCTGACTCTGATGAAGCGCTGAGAAAGGAAGCTCCTTATGAACTTAAACAAATTTCCATGGACTCCCCACAGTGCAATCTTCGAAAGCACCTCTTTCCTCCAAACCTTGTCAAAGGCAGTGCTGAAGTCCACCAGAACTGCAATGGTTGATTGTTGATGCTGATAGCCATCCTTTATAGCCTGGGTAAAATGAACTATGTGGTCCATTGCCCCACGATCTCTATGGAAGCCAGCCTGATTCGGGGAAAGGATTTCTCTGTCTTCTATGAAGCACATTAGCCGTCTTAGAGCCATCCTCTCCATCTCCTTACTCATCACACACGTGAGTGCTATTGGCCTGAAGCTTGGTATCCTATTTGCTGGTTTTCCTTTCTTATGTATAGGAATTATCTCAGCCTTCTTCCACTCGTCAGGGATAGTCCCTTGTCTCCAAATTTCATTTAGCAATGAGAGGATGACACCTTTGGCATGGTGTGTACATGTAATGTGGTGTGGACATGTAATGGCATCCCCACTGTTGACTAGCGCACTTGCCCCGAGTCCACAATTTTTTGGGGTAAGTGCAGAGTAGGTACGGCCTAACTTAGATGAAATGAACACAATGAATTAAATCCATGTTTTATTCCAAAACTACAACATTTAAAGTATGTACTTACCATGAGAAATGTGCAAACAATGGTGAAATATGGTGGATGAATTGCGATGACCTCGACTCCCTCCAACCTGACACACGAGACTAAACCACATGGTCACATTGAAACCTCCTCTATACTTAAGCGCTCTGCTCTAGAGCGCGCCTAGTCGCCAGGTTTTGAAGATTGTATAGTTGGCAACAGAACCCAGAGGTGGCAGCTCTCTGACTCAAGCTTGACAGGGCAGGATATGGCTGTTATGCTCTTGCCCCGAAAACGCACTTGCCCCACTCTTACCCTGTCTCATTTTTACGTCGTTTAATAAACATTCCAGTTAGGTACTTACATCGGCATTTTGTCTCAATCGTTCAGCGCTTGAACTTTTGGGGATGGCGGCAACACCGTACTGAATTAAAAAGCGCAGCAAAACCTGTGCTGCAGTTTTCCCGTGCTTCTTGGCGATTTCCAAAACCACTGGGTCAGTCATGGGATGTTGGATGTTCATTCTGTGAAGAAGGAAAGTTGGTAAAATTTTAAGCAATGTAAAGTCCAGACCAACAGACCCGATTACCGTTATTCCTGAGCCATACTCTTTTGAAATTTTTTTTTTTTTAAATTGACTGAAATACCCCATTAGGTAACTTACCCTTCAGTGGACATTCCCCGGTCTTTCCTGAATTTCTCTAAATTGGGGGACCCAATGGGGCCGTAGGCGCAGACAATGACGTCATTATCTTTGCAGAACTGGACCAACTCGGGCTGCTGCAGGTAGACGTACAGCTCGACTTGATTGTTTGTTGGTTTGATTCGGGCAACGTCGAGAATCCTCTTGACTTGGCTTAGAGTGAAATTGGAGACTCCGATGGATTTAGCTTTTCCTTTGTCCACCAAACTTTCCATTACCTGTTAGAGAATACATAGAACGATTATAATAAACCTCTGAAAAGTTCAGATCTTGCAGATTTATTATCGTCTTTTGCCGGGGTCTGATTGAGATAGAAATTTTTGGGCTATCGGGTTGGATGAAGGAAGAACTTCCTTATTTCAAGTTCAAGAGGTCATCAATTTCTCCCTAAGAGGGAAAAAGAATAGATCACGGATATGTCCAATTATCCAGTGTTGTAGGTGTAATTTGAAAATTAAAATTATGAAATAAAATAACACAAGATATTTTATGAATAATTTATTAGCATGAAGTAGGTTGATACTTTATTTCAACTTTTGTGATCAACAATGTAGCATCTCTTCTAATAATATGTACCTATTTACTTTTTCTACGAATAAACAGAATTTTTTTTCGAAAAAAAAAACTCCGATCGCACGTAATATGACGCAGTATTCTAGAGAACCTGGATTCATATCTACCGATATGTAGATAAGGATTTTGTTTAGTGGTTGCAGAGTTGCATTCTTTGTGGCAAAAAAAGTGTCGCGAAAAATTCCTTGACCCCCAGCCAAAAGACATATCCATGTCAATTTGATGCTGAAATGCATATTGAGAACTTCTAGGCAACATTTTGAAAACGTAATGTATTGCAATTGTGCAATGTGTGGAAAATATGGACAAATGAACAAAGATAGGAGACATGTAATGGCCCATGAAAATTAATCAATGATTGAACTTTGTAATCCGTTTAGAAAAATATGATATTATTATCCAAAGAGGGTGGAAAAAATGACGAAGCAACTGAAATCTGATTGATCAAGACCCCAGGGGGTGGTTCTACACATTTGAAATGCTCTTTCCAATGTTTATTAGTTGGCGAATCTTTGTGGTCTCCTCCTTCTACAACCTCCCTAAATTTTCACAGTAAAAATCCAACTAATGTGACGCAAAATCAACTTTTGAATCATCAAAAATTAACTTCCCTCGACCGGGGATCGATCTCCTATCATTCCAATTCTGAATCGGAGCTCCTACCACATGAGCTAAGGAATGGACAGAAATGCGAAGAGGTAGCTGATCACAACATCTCCCCCCCCCCCTTAGGAAATCTTAGGAACTCCGTTACTAGCCAGGGAGGCTGCTTTGACCGGCGTTTTACAACCCAGTGAGAACGCGTATTTTTGACTGGCTTCGAAGTTTTTTGTTATTGTTTTCCTTATTGACGGGGCGGGGGATCTGCTGACCTCAACGTTTGTCCGAATAGGCGATGGCTCGACTCGTGTCTTGGGAGGGAGTTGTTTTGATGACCTAATCTTAATGAATTATTGTTTCTCTGAGAAATGCTGAGGAGACCATTTGGGTCCGGTATGACTGCGCCATAATGTTGAATCATCAAAAATTAACTTCCCTCGACCATGGATCGATCTCCTATCATTCCGATTCTGAATTGGAGCTCCTACCATGTGAGCTAAGGAAGTGAATGGAAATTCGAAGAGAGAGATGGATCACTTAGAGGTGGGTTGTTCCAGGAATATTTTGTCTCAGTAACAAACGTTCCAGGGACAAATGTGAAACTTACTATTACTATTATGAGATATAGTCCCATCCCAGATGGTAGGTACTCGGAACCAAATGGAAACCAAACCAGTGGAACAGAATCGGCCATCAGTTACAGACTTTGCATCTTTGGCTGCACGTCCTTCAGTTGCTACGTCATGCTACGTCCACCCTCTTGGAAAAATACAACATTATGTTCTGTCAGCCAATCTTATCAAAGCTCAGTGGAGAAACTTTTGGTATTGGAATGGTTTTGCCATGGAGCTTCTCCTGCAGTATTCAGAGATTCCAATACAAATTTACTTGGAATCCATCCAACTGGGTTGGTAAAACTGAGTACCTAAGTATTTGAGATGAATAATGTGAGGAACTGTTATGGGTGGAATTGATCCATGAAGTGAGAAGAGGTCTCGAGTTTTATAGTTACTTATCACTAGAACTGGTAATTTTAGAGAGATTTGTGAATGGTTGGAACAACCCACATCCAGGACCGCCCATTCCAAATGGCTCCACAATTGATTTTACTTACCTTCCAATTGGCGGCCAAATCTGTGTTCATGTCGACCTGGATTTTGCCATCGACAATTGGATATCCAACCTCTTTGTAAGCAAATCCAACAGGGTTGTGAGCCAAGTAAAGGTCGACGTAGGATAATCCAAGCTTTTGCAGAGATTGGTCCATGCTCTTTTCAATATGCTCAGGGCGGAAGTGAGTAGGATTGCACTGGAAATAGAATACATTAGGTTGAGCAGAGTTACTACGGAAATCAAATTCATAAATGACTTTTCTATACTTTCAGTCTCAAAAAGAACACACTGTTTTTGGTGGGTAGAAAATCTAGTACCTACGTACATTGGAAGACATGAAAAAAATAAAAAATCGTCCTCCCACGACACACCTGTGAGCCCCAGCTCACTCACACAGTGACAGGGCTGAGTAGAACACCACCATACTCTCTTCCTACATTGGGGGCCGGCAGGAGTGGGCTGGAACCATCCCCACTCCAGGATGGCCGAAATACCACCTCCGGTGTCTGCCACCAGAAGCGCTCCTTTCAACTACGTCATCCGCACAAACGACGCCCTGCCTAGACGCCTCGAGAAAGGGGGTGGGGGCGAACAGAAAGAAAGTACGTTGAAACAGCGTGGAGCTGCCATTCCTGTCCTTGTCTTTGACGCTATCTCCACGCTCCTTGTACCAAAGCTAGAAACGATTTTCGACTCCCTTTGTGCAAGTAGTTGTGAAAACCCCCTTCAATTTAATTCCGACGCGAGCTCAGAGCCCACGAGTATTAATTTGAGTAAATTCCCCTGAAGTGTATCACGCTGGTAAGACCGCTGGACTTCCAGCCTGGACGACCCCTTCAAACTTCGCAGCACCATCACCGGATTTCCTACCGGCCCCGACGATGAGAGTGTCTAAGACTAAATCTATACATTGGCCAATTGTATGTGTTCAAACTGTGTAGAAAGTAAACTAGTCAACGATAAATTTAATGAACATTTCAGTCAAAGTCAGTAAAGTAGAGTCAAATTGTGTAAAGAACAAACGCAGTTGTTGAACATTGGATGAAGGAGAGGAAGTAGAGTCAAACGCATTTTCTTTCTGTAAACCATTTATTGCAAATTTACATTGTTAACTTCTCATGTTCTATCTTTTCATTCGAGTCATTTCACCACGTTATTTTCATTAAAAGGTTCCTATTAGCTGTAACTCACTTTGTCGCCCTCCGAATTCTTTCTCCGCGTAATTTCACATGTGTGACTTGAGAATCTCAAATCCTACACATCTCATCACCAGGCCCCAATAGCTCAGAGGTAGCGCTTTGGACTCCCACCCAGGAGTGCCGGGTTCGACTTCCAGCCAAACCAAGAAATTTTTTGATCCAATCACTACTCACTTAGGTACCTACATTTTTCATCCGCATTTGATGAAATTTTCTAGGATTGTCCAGATTAGCGTGTTGATGGTCCCCTATGAGGGTAGTGAAAGGTACTTGGAGATTGGTGTTTTGAGATTAACTACTATGCATTGGATCATCTATATAATCGGGTTATGGATACGAGGAAGCTATGTGCCACACCCACTTGGCAGACGTTTTACCATGTTGTCTAGCCCCTCACTGCTGTGTACAGACCAAAAGTCACGGGTATCTGGATAGTTCAGGAATAAGAATTTAATTTCTAATTCAAAGATGAGCGTTATCCTTGTTCCAAAAAGAGCGATTTTGGTTATACAGATCAAAATACTTAGCAGGTACTCTTTTTGAACCAAGTGTTTACCTAGTAGTTGCTTAGTACCAACTTAGGGCCCAAGGTGACGGTGGTCCCATTGCTCTTGGGTTCTTAACCATACCTTCAACTGAAAAATTTCTTTGAAAATTCGCTCATTAATTCATGCTGCATGAATGGACTTTTTTGAGTTCATGATTACAGTAAGTGATTACTAAAAATAGAGTGAAATTCTGTGAAAGCCAAGTGAAATCCAGAAATGGAAACTGAAACTCACTTTGGTTACAATGAAAACGTCCTCTCTCTTGAGCTTTCCGGAGTCGAACCATTTCTTGAGGACTCTTCCGATGCCCTCTTCGTTGCCATAGCTGTTAGCTGTGTCGATGTGTCTGTAACCTGCTGCAAGGGCTGCATCCACTGAAATTTCTACTTCTTCGTTTGTGCCCTAGAATAAGAGTAAAACCATTCAGTTTACATGAGTAATCTATTCAGATAAACCTAGGCAACTGAACGGATCAATGGCAGGACGCCAAGGACTTGAACCGGGGAATTGAATTAAACCATGTTTCTGTTCTCTGCAGAAAAGGGGGTGGGTACTCTACGAGTTTGTGGAGACGAGTAGAACGTGAATATGGACTCCTAACATCTTCAAAGCATACCCAGTGCATACAGTATGTTGGTATGCTAGGTCTATTGAAAATCGAAAAAACCAACAATAGCCGTGTGGGTACTCTATGAGTTTGTGGAGACGAGTAGAACATGAATATGGACTCTAACATCTTCAAAGCATACCCAGTGCATACAGTATGTTGGTATGCTAGGTCTATTGAAAATCGAAAAAACCAATAATAGCCGTGTGGGTACTCTATGAGTTTGTGGAGACGAGTAAAACATGAATATGGACTCCTAAAATCTTTAAAGCATGTCTATTGAAAATCGAAAAAACCAACAATAGCCGTGTAGGTACTCAAAGAGTTTGTGGCGACGAGTAGAACATGAATATGGACTCCTAACATCTTCAAAGCATACCCGGTGCATACAGTATGTTGGTATACTATGCTAAAAATCGAAAAAAAAAACCAAGAATCGTGTAAAAAAAAGTTCTAAAAGAAATTGCAACACCATTGTTCTTTTTCTCAGCAGGAGATACCTACTTCTACTTCTCCTTCGAAGACTTAAGCACATTTGGGGAGGCTTGTCCAAAGAAAACACACTTGTATGATTGTGTATCGGTGTATGATTGCCACACGATGTTTCCGGATGGAGGAGAAACAGTTAAAATGACCCCCACAATCCTCGGTCTGCAGTCTTCTTGAAGGTGACAGCAGTTTAACTGTTTCCGAAATTGCAAATGAGGCAGGCATAAGTTTGCGCAGCATACTCGTGTGTGGTGCTGTTGTACGACCAGCTCCCGCGTTTTCACACTGTTTTCGAATTTTGCTACCAGACAGGAAGGATTTTTTTCCTGCAGCAATTATTAATTGTCCTATTCAAGGTGTTTTACTCGTTATTTGACTCGCATTTGAAATGAGGTAGGTACCTACTTATTTCAAGAAGGTTTAAAATACTTTTATTTTCAACATCGGAAAAAATCGAAACTTTTTTTCCATTTTTACTTTAAAAATCAGTAGTTTATTTATTTATAACAAATTACGTGAAGCAAAGGACATTGGTTTATAATTAAATGAGCCATACGAGTTATCCAGTAATTTTATTATGCATTTCGAATTAAAGAATGAGAATGACGATCTGATACGATAAAATCATAAAATAACAACAGTTGTAGATCATGATTTTTTTTAAATCCGAAAATGAAAATCATGGGTTCAGAAAATTTCGAATTGATGGTTTGCCTTGTATCTTGTCCAATCAGCGCCATTTTGAACGTTTCTTCTACTTCTTCATTCTCTGGTTTTGCTGACCATAATGCAGAGTTGCGTGATCACTTGTAAATGTAGTTTATTATTATCTCATGTTTCGATTTATTGAATTGTCTGCTGTTGTCAAGCATCTGCTCCATTCTCCATGTCTATCTATTCTGCCTCCCTCCTCCGTTCTCCTCACAATTCAGCCTCCTCAGTCCAGTACATAGTTCCTTTAATGTCGCATTTACCTACTCAAATATGTTAGTTCTCCAATAAAGGACATAAGGGGAACCCCTGAGTGACTCATTGCGCCAGGTAGGTAGAGTGAGGTATGGGGTAATAAAACACGTCATCTGACGTCACCCTCCTCCACTCTCCCTTTACCTTGTTAAAGTACTATAAAAGGAGGACTCAGGGCTTCACCTTCATGCATTCTACTACAACAATTCGACTTGATCATTTCTTTGCACTCCTTCGTCACATCTTGGATGCCCAAGTTCCTTGGAGGTATCAGTAGCTCATTGTCCCAGCCTCCGCTCCCATCTTACCTAGGTGTTGTCTTCCCCAACTAGCCACTAGGTAAATGTACCGCCTCCCTCCGGTATAAGGCTATCGCACTGAGGAACGCGGCTGAGCTAAGTCTTCATGCACTCCTACTAATGGTAGGTGGAAATGCACCAGGCAGAAAGTGCATCTCCATCCTGCATCCTTGTTGAGTAGGGTCCAATAGAAAACCTCAAGCCATTGAGAAGGCCATCACCTTCACTCGACAACACGATGACATAACAGTTCCCATTCCAGTTCCAAACGTTCCAGGGAAGGGTTGGATTCCCAATCCCCTCCTGTGGAACAGGAACTGCACCAGTAGGGAGAGTCTCCAAGTAACATTTAAATGGTATGATTGTTGTTGCTCCCTTCCTGGTCCGTGGAACTGTACCAGTAAGTTCAGGTTCGTTGTCACTGCTCGCAACCGTTCCGAGGTGAGACTAGGTTTAGTTCCACAGTCCCGGTGCAGCTGAACTGACAAAGCATTAGGACTGACGCGCAACTGGTTTTTTTTAAGACGGCATCTAAAAACTTTCGATGTGATGGGAAAATGTGTTTAGAAATCAAAAGATTACTCAAATAGAAATCTCCCATTAAATTTTTGGAACGAAAATTCTGGTTTATATTTGATTTACCCTCGCACTGTTAGCGATAATTCTAGGTACAAACCTGGAAAGTGCCAAGCCCTAGAATCGGCATTTTCATGTTCCCACTCTTCAGAACGGAACATAGACTGAGAGGTGCCATTATTCCTGAAATAAAAGTCAAGAGGAACCGAATTAGTAACCAAATATTGGAGAAATTCGAAGGGAGTACATTTACAATGAGCTACTAAATGAAATTTCAATGGATTGCAATGGTTCTTTTTTACCAATATGTAGTAATCATGTTTAATCAACCTTACCTCTTCTCTTTCTTGCTTTCAAAAGTTTGTTTTTCAAATCATACAGAGCAATGGCTCTATTTTCAAGTAAATGCCAAAAAGTGGGCTTTCATTAACAATCATAAAGTCTTGAACTAAAAAGACGACGTACCGCCCCCTTGAATAGGAGGTGGTGGACGAAGAGGTGGTTGGAGATGAGAAGCAGATTTTCACACATGAAGTAAGTGCATAGCTCCAAATTACATGACATTAATTTTTATTTTATTTAGGACATCGCATTTTATTTTATTACTAAGCTACCTGTCATTTGGGGACGCTTCGGTCAATTTCTTGGCTGTCAGTTTTGGCTGTTGTAGGTAGAAAAGGTGTGAAATATTTCGTTTCCTTATAATTGAGCATTATTGTTGTCATTTTGGCTTTTGGAAGAATATTTTCGTAACTTCCTAAGAAAAGATGAGGCACTTTACTCCATTAATTGAAAAAGGTACGAAAATAAATGTCTATGAAACATTATCTCCATGGATCACTCATATAATAATTGGAACCTATGTTTTACGTTTAGCAATAAATTATGGAAAATAGAGACCAACTGGTGTCATTATTTTCCTTGGTCGTGTCGGACCGTGAGCCTTCAATTTTTGGAAAGTACAAACAAACTCTGGGTTTGTTCGCCTCCATGTGTAAAAGTAATTATTTAATCCGTTTGTTGAAAATTATCTTATTTACCTGCAGTTTATCTCGTAAAAGCCTTGTTTTCTTCATATGTAACTAATGAAGCCACTAACTCATGAACAGAGATGAGAGCTCAGTAAATAACTCAACTACTTCAGATAGGTACGCACACTTTATTTGAACAGTTTACTTAATTGGTTTTTATTTTTATTATTCCTATATTTATCTATATTGCACAATGCATTTGTGAGCCCCCGGCTCACTGATTCCTCCTTACAATGACGGGCTGGAGTGAAGCCAGAACTCCCCTTCCTGGACCCCAAGACACAGGACTCACATAGCCACTTGCGGCGAGCATTGTGGAGTCCTGAGGTCTGGGCCAGTTCCAAATAGACACGGGTCTGCACACTGATTGGGACATTGACTTCCACCATAGATGTCCCCAAGGGGGATCCATACCAAACATCTTATGGCGGGCCCTGGTGTTGCTCCCCAGAACCAATCATCATCAGCAGTATCCATGCCGATAGTATCCACCATGGCTGGGGAAGGATAGAGGCCCTCTGACGTCAGAGGGGAGGGAGGGAGCTTCCAGCAGCCATCATAATGACCCGCTAAACTCAACAGGCCTCAGTTCTCCTTGAAGCGTTCGACCCTGCGAGCCCCCCTCGGAAGTCATACCAGTAAGTAGCCAAAAGTCTCTCTTGAAATCACTACGAGGAAGCGAATTCGGTCAAGTCCACTGATTATAGTCGTTGAGAAGCTTCGGGCCCACGATCTATAATCAGCCATCCCCCAATTTCGGTCTTCAGTAAGACTGCGGGACATCTGAAGACACGGAAGACATTCATCGCCACACCACGACTTGGATTTCCTCAGGGCCCCAAACTCGTGAGTGCACAAACTAAAATTCCTATCTTTGGCCAAAGTAGGTAGGTGAAAGTGATAATTCTAGTCAAACAGAGAAAATAGTCAGATTTAAAGTTAACAGAGGTACATTTATTGACACAGATTATTGGTAATGAACGGAAATTGATTGGTGTCGCACATTTTGGAATATGGTTGATTCTTGTTGATGACCATAGCGCTGAACCTGAATCACAAAGGAATACAATTAATAATTGATATACTGGAAATACTATAATTCATTTGTTTGAAACCAATTTTACTCAAATACTTACCGTTGATCTTGTTCTACAATCTCGCGATTTTACCATTCTTGCTTTATTTCATTAAAATTGATGTATGTTTATTGCAAACTGTTTTCTCTTTCGAGTTACACCTAGATTCCTGCTCGCAAAAGGTTGATAAAGGTATAAAACACGAAACGTGGCATATCAGTGACACAACACGTGTCGTGCCAGAAAACACACATTAACACCCTTCAGGTGATCTAATAATTATATTTAAATATTCAAACAGTACAAGCGCCCATAGGGCTGGGACCATTTGGTTCTATACCTCGCCCTTCTGGCTTTAAATACTTACGTTCGAAGATCAGCATCTCCGAAGACCATCTCATCACGCAACCAGGCAAGTAGGTACGTCACGCTACCCTAGAGATACTTGTCTTTCTTAATACTTTTCAGCTAAAAACACAGTGTCTAACGTGTTTCAGACACCTTGTTCCCTTCAGGCACCTTTAACCAAATCTTAGATTCAGCATAAAGGCTCCCGAAAGGCACCAAGCTTACTCATTGATAACACGAAAACGGCACTCTTTACAGGTGGTGCCCAGTGAGAATAGAAGAATGAATAGGATAGATTGAATAAGAAGATATTATATTATTATTCTATACACAGTGATGGTGCCAGGTAAACAGACAGCTCAGTAGCTTGTCTCCGGTACTCTGTGAAGCTGGGTTCACATATGTGCGTAAAGCCCGTAATGTGTAATGCTTAACACGTTCAGACTGGCTGCTTCCACGCGAAACCTTCGCCTGGTACGGCTGCTTCCACGGTGGATCCATGAACTCATGATTCGGTGGATCCAAGAACATTTTTCGAAACGCTCTGGATAGTTCATTTTTCCCCAACAGGGCTCTTTTTGGTCTCAATCGCTTCGGAATGAACACACCTTACCGTCCCAACCTTTATTTTTTGGATATCAGTGCATGTTATCACGCAAAATGCCGGCTTCTCATCAGTGCGACTGTTTTGCTGTGAAGTTCCAAAATTTTCCTAGGTCCTGGGGACAATCTGGGTTTTGAGCCCCGGTCTGAAGGTATTAAAAAGAGAAGTGGGGGTATTCTGTAATGCAGCAAGTGCGTAAAGCAGAAAAGAGCGTTCACATGGCTGGATTAGGCGATTATGCAGAAGGGCACAGTACGTTCTGTGCAGAATTGTTTCCAAACCAAAACAATGATTCTGGTTGTTTTGTCAATAAACAATAGTCAATAAGCTTTCTGTGAACAAACGACGAGAAATTGTTACGAAATTTACCGAAGTTTGTCAAAGTTCATCCATAATGCATAAATATCCAATTTTTCAAAACGATAAACTCTGCTCCAAAAGTCGACATCCGCAAAGATCAGTCCCACCCTCTAAATTGGCTGCAGCCAATAGCATTCTATGAGGAATTTCACCATGTCGGAATTTCCTATTTTTGACCCCAAAATCAGATTCAGCACCTCGAAAAACCTCCTACGGCAAACTTTCAGCCCGTACTTCCTAATTTACGAATAAATAAAACAGTGTAGAAAATTAGAACGTTTAAAAAAACTGGGAGGATGACGTCATCCTGGAATAGTTCATTTACGACCGCTTGAAGCGCTGAGGTCGAGAAATCTATAGTCCCCAGATGCAACATTTCACAAAACCAGTAAAGTTGGAAATCAAAAAACCGAAGAAAAAATAGAAAAAGCAAGATGGGGAAAATTAGGTTTCCCCTCTTTTTGTTTGATAACTTTCTTCTTAGATAACACGATTTTGTGATACCAACGGGCAACACTGGGAGGAGATGGCGATTCGAACAGCCCAATCAGCGAGCGTTCCCGCTTCACGTTGAAGAGGTCCGTTTTCCCGGTTATTTTTTGAAATCATAAATTTTGATTGTCTCCCAAAAATAGCAGGAGACGTATTTTCCGAAATCAACCCGATTTTCATCCATCCCACACCATTTACTATTCAGGAAAAATGCAAACAGAATTCGGTGAAATTCCTCATTACGCACTACGGATTATGGGCATTAGGCGCCTATGTGAACCAAGTAGACTCAGTAGGGAATATTTCGAAATATCGATGCTTTTGATATTTTTTTGGATATTGATACTTTGGATTCGATATTTCTGAATCTCGCGGAAAATTCGAAGTACCTAATGGATAAAAAGCATGAAATTTTTATGAAGGTTGTTGGGCCATTACTCTTGGGTTGCAGCTCAATCCACATAGAAATTAGCCAGGATTATGTCAGATAAGTAATTTATACTTATTTAGTACAGATACAATTAATTTATATTAATGAAAAATCGTTCAATAATATATTCACAGATATTATAAATTATCGGAATGTAGTGTTAATACACACAGCTTGGATGAAGAAATAAATTATGAAAAATGAATAAAACATTGTTCAGAAAAATAATTCTTGAGAATATTGGATTTGTTGATGACACTAACGTGCTTGATATTATGAAAAATCGATACTCCTGACAAACAATACTTGGGACATCGATACTCAAATACGAATCATTATCGATCAGAATATCGACACTGTTGTAATGATAGGTAAACAAGAATGAGGAGGCAAGTAGAATGGAAGAACAAAGGAAAAACCATCCCTATCTTCTTCCATGCTGGTAGGGTCTTTTAGATTTTTTTTTTTAATGCTTTTATTTGGGCGAACGATGTTTTGCTGCGTGTTACAGGCTGTAACTTACAGCTAGCAGGCCTTTCGTTGGGAGGGAGATAGAAAAATTGGTTTCAACGTTTCGATTGAAATAGACTTTTCTAAATCCATTTTCACTGCACTCTCTTGGATTGTGAGGAGAAAAAAATAATTACTTTCTGGTTGTGAAAAGGCTACGTACCTCGTATATACCTACTGAACCTACTCAAGTGACAGAGATATCAGGTTAAATTGAACGGCTCGATAATGTAAGTCAACCAACTTCAAATAACACTTGACCGTAAATGTATTGCTCAATGTTTTGACATCGAGATAACAGGCTACCAGAACCAGAGATGGGCGAATTCTTATTCATAAATACGATTATGAATACAAATCATATCTGCGATTTTATGATTATGAATACGAATACAGGTATGAATATGAATACGAATACAATCGTATTCACACTTTGATTACGATTTTCCCTCGTATTCGTGTTTTGAATACGAATTCATGATTTTTTCTATGATTTCCCTAAAAATCGATTTTTTTAAACGATTATCCCTGAAAATCATACTTTTTTCATGATTTTCTCCCGAACTCTCGGCATAATATTATTATGACCTAACATTGTCAAAATTATCAATCAAAATCCGAAACGCTCACAAGATCCTATAGGATTTCTCACTCAGAATCGAATGAGACCAACACCAGGTCGCTACGACCAACTGAATGGAAAGTAACTGAAGTACGACGAAATTTCCGGTAAAAAACATAATTTTTTCATGATTTTCAGCGCAAATTGTTGAAAAAAAAAAATACGATTTTCAGCGGAATGTCGTACTTTCTATTCGGTTGGTCTTAGCGACCTGGTGTTGGTCTCATTCGATTCTGCGTAAAAAATCCTATAAGAATATGTGAGCGTTTCGAATTTTGATTAATTATTTTGACAATTAGGTCATACTTAAATATGTCAAGAGTTCGGGAAAAAATCATACTTTTTTCATGATTTTCTCATCATCATAAAAAAATCATAAAAAATATGATTTTCAGGGATAATCGTTGAAAAAAATTCGATTTTTAGGGAAATCATAGAAAAAATCATAAAATCGTATTCAAAATACGAGTATGGGGAAAATCGTACTTATTCAAAGTGTGAATACAATTGTATTCGTATTCATATTCATACCTGTATTCGTATTCATAATCATAAAATCGCAGATATGATTTGTATTCATAATCGTATTTATGAATAAGAATTCGCCCATCTCTGACCAGCACACCTGGCAGGTTTTCCCCCTCATAAGTATTACTTCATATTTTAACGTGTTCGAACCTCAATTTCCAATACACCTACCTAAGTATCTCTTATTTCTACCAACCAATGAAATTCAGTCGATAAATTGATTATAGATTATTAGGTCTGAAGCCGCTGTAACACCAGGGTCCCACCCCTGAGGATTACCGTAGAGCGTTCATCATTCAAACGAGCGCGGGCTAGGTCTGCCAGTTCACCACCCGCAGCGCCCTCGGCATCACCAGGGTTGCCAGAACCCAGCTTCCGCCAGCCAACACCAGTGGCGCCACCAGTACGACCCCCACTCCAAGTGCATGCGCAGAAGCGCCGGTCGGCCCCCTCCAAACTGAAGGACCCCCACGACCAAGCCTAACCCCTCCATTCCGTGATAGACCTTGCTCGTGGAGAGTACAAGCCTGCCGAGACTGGAGCCCCCCGATCGTTCAAGTGTTCTCATCTGGTTTCACCCTGACCACCGACTCTGCAGATACGACGAAGACAGCGACAGCACCTGCCCTTCAACAGACTTTGCCAACTGGTAGGATTTAACATTATTTTTGTAGATAGACCAAGTGACTATTAGACGAGTGATTTTCCTTCTATAAACTTGCGAAGCTGGCGCTTAGAATACCAGATAAGAGATAGAGACTGAGAATGGCCCTTACCATAATTTCCCCCTTGTTGTAAATAATTAACTTTAACATTTCATTTCATTTTGTAAAACTTTAAATCTTGTCCACACAAGTGTCCACCACCTAGTCTACCAAGTAGTTATTTCTATTGATATAGAGAGAGAGAGTGAGAGTGATAGTAGGAATAGGTAGATATAGTAGAGAGTAAGGATTGAGAGTGTAATATATTTTTATTATTCACGGATTTGACAATATAGCACCCATACGGAAGTACTTCTATCTTTCACTGACTTATCTCCTACTGACCAGGTATATTTCACCAGTAAATTCAATAATAGGTATTTTTACAGTAAATTCATTTGCTTTGCTTTATCAACAATTTAACGTAACTTCACTTGACAATCTTTACTTCATTTTTATTAACTTAACTTCAACTAGTCAACAGACTAGTTCCTACTTTCTAAGTAGGTGGTGGCAGCTCTACATCTCCAGGGAATACAGACAGCTAAGGTAAGTTGTATCCGCATTGATTCATAATAGCAGTACAGAATAGGTCCTTGAAGTATCTTTATTTGATTCTCTCTATTAGACTCTTATTTAGATTCTTCTGCTCCCTATCGAGGGTTCCCTTAGTGATAAAAGGGGTTACACCGCCACGAAAACCCGGGTAACAGCGTGCACCCAACAAATAAATTGGGGCAGAAGGCACTCATCTTCGGATAACTTACTTTCATTGTCGACTCCAGCAATAATCGCAACATCACCACTGATGAGACCCACCCATGTCCTTTCGTATTTTTTATTTCATTTTAAAGAACCGGAATTCATACGATTTCACAAAAGTTCGCCCTAAATTCGAATGAGATTTTATTGCTAACACACGCCCTCTAGAAGGACGTCCCTTTGGATGGGGAATAGAACGTTCAATTCCAACATTTTACTGCTGGACACAGTTTCACTCAAGTTTTCTTGAGCACATTTAATTCGGGAACTCCATAACCTTTCAAATCCATAATTATCAGACCCTATTCTGACGTAAATTTAACTTCCTCATTCACCCGGGGCCAATATAACATTTCTAGCACCAAGAAATGTGAAATTGTCTACTGGGTGTGCACGATGTAGAATAGCCTATTATCTTCCTTGGGTCAAAATCAGACAAACAAACATATTGCAAAAGTAATGCATGCATTCTAGGGGACGTCCCATTGGATAAGCATTAGGTCACTTTGAACCAATTGGTAGTAAGCGATGAAACTAGTAAGCAAGAACTAGTGGTCTCTCTCCCCCCCCCCCCCCTCGCTCTTATCCACCATAAAATTTCTGGCGGCATGGGAGCCTCGAATTTGAAGAGCATTTTAAATAAAATCCATGATCTACGATACCCAACATGCGAATTCGAGTTCATCCCTCCCCCCACAAGGGGAGTCTGGCACCAAAGCAGTCATACGCCGTAACGGTGAATTTTCATCTGTTAGTTCTGGCAGGGTCCAAGTTCACACCCGTATTCAAGGTGAAGCACAAAATACCGACGAAATATGCGGTTTATGGTGCTCTGTAGAGATGGGCGAAACGGTTACATTTGCGTATTAAGTTCCACCATTACTGCTCTTGGTTGGTAATAGGTTCCAATAACCTGTTATTTATTAATAGGTTATTCCAGGGACCTTCTCACAAGCTCATTCCGACATACCATTCCAAGGTATCGTTTCTTTTCGTTCCTGACCTACGTTCGTTTGTTTATATGTTATATTGTTATTCCATTCCAAAGTATCATTCCGTGGATCTCTAGTTTTCGTTTCCTACCTAGTTATAGTCAGAGGAAAATTTCCTGCCTTAGTTGGGGTTTCTATCAAGTTATTTACGTGTTAGTGTATTTTTCCTCTTTTTCGATACATAATAAAAAACCCAAGCTATTGTTCTGGCTCCACACATTTTGAAGCCTTCCCTGAAACGTTATTTAATAACAGGGTTATTTTCGTAATAGGTTCCAAGCGGAATTAACAAAACCCGGTAATAGGTTATTTTTAACTGTTACGTTAATTCCGCCCATCTCTAGTGCTGTGAGATACTAATGAGTTCACGGATGTTGTAGGTGATCAGTTAATAAACATATTGTTTAGTAACGCATGCATTCTAGGGGACGTCCCATTGGATAAGCATTAGATCAGTTTAACCAGTTGGTAAGTGATAAAACTGTTTCACTCGATGTAATTTATTTATTACTTTAGGCAAGAACTACTGACCCCCCCCCCCCCCCCCTCCATTATCCACCTTAACATTTCTGGCGGCGTGGGAACCTCGAATCTGAAGAGCATTTTAAAATCCATCATCTACGATACCCAACATGCGAATTCGAGTTACCCCCCCCCCCCTCCCTCACACCACCACCCAACGCCAACAATGGTGCCAGTCTGGCACCAAAGCGGAAATACGTCGTAACATTGAACTTTCATCTGTTAGTTTTGGTTTGCAGTCCGTCAAAGTTCTCATCCGTATTCAAGGTGAAACACAAAAAAAAAAAAAAAACGAAATAAGCGGTTTATGGCACCATGTCCTCGCACCATTGTGGCACCACTATTAGTTCCATGGTGGAACAGAGAATAATTCATGAAAATCCGGAGGTATAATGAGAATTTTTCCTCAATTTCAAAGCTTGGGTACAATTAGTAAGCAGTAAAGGAACCGAAATATTGAAAAATCGGATTTTTTGTGAATATTATCCCCCCACTCACCCCCTCCCCTTGCGAATTTTGGTACTCTGGTAAAATCATGTACAACTCGGAAGTTATTTGAGTCAAACAAAAAAAGAAACACGCAAATCGGTTGGAAATTGAGGCCTGGGTAGAGTTTACAAGATTATGCCCAAAAACGCACGTTTTTCGAGTGTTAACCCCCCCTTTCCTCCCCTTAAAAGGCAAAATTTGAAATTCCGGCGACGTAGTGCACAACTAGATAGTTTTTCGCGACGAACAAAAAAAGAACCAGGGAAATCGGTTGAGAACTAAGGCCTGTGCAGAGTACACAAGATTATGCCCAAAAACGCACGTTTTTCGAGCATTAACCCCCCCTTTCCTCCCCTTAAAAGGCAAAAAAACGAACAAAAAAAGAACCAGGAAAATCGGTTGAGAACTAAGGCCTGTGCAGAGTACACAAGATTTTGTTACACATACACAGACATACACCTATGGTTTTTTTCGCGGATTTGGATTCAGAATGGTCTAAAACGGTGGTTACTGTGTGGTTATTTTTTTTTTCTGTTGAGTGTTGTCCAACTTCACCCCAGATCGATCGCATAAGGACGCCCAAGTCTTACTGTGGGACGTCCTAAAAATGACGAACAACTTGGCAAATCAAAAAAACTGAGGGCTGTGAGGCTATAGAGAAACGTAATATTCGGAGATATTTCGCACAATCATTCTCGAACTGATAAAAAACATAATGGCGAAAAGGAGTCGCCTCCAAATGAAAAATGCGGGAACAACAAACCCTCCCCCCTGATTGGCCGAACACAAAATGCGCTTCGGGCTCGCGCCCAAATATTCAAATCTTTGAATTCAACACCACAAGTGCCCTGGCACCACTATTACTTCCATGGAGATACAGAGAATAATTCATGAAAATCCAGAGGTATAATGAGAATTTTTCCTCAATTTCAAAGCTTGGGTACAATTAGTGAGCTATAAAGGATCCGAAATATTGAAAAATCTGATATTTTGTGAATATTATCCCCCCACCAGCCCCCTCCCCATACTGATTTTGATACTCTGGTGAAATAGTGTGCCGTTTGGAAGATTTCTGAGTCGAACAAAAAAAGAAACACGCAAATCGGTTGGAAATTGAGGCCTGGGCAGAGTTTACAAGATTTTGTCATACACATACACCTATGGTTTTTGGATTCAGAATGGTCAAAAACGGATTAGTGTGTGGTTATTTTTTTCTGTTATGTATTGTCCAACTTTACTTCAGATTAATCTCATAAGGACGCCGCCCAAGTCTTATGGTGGGACGTCCTAAAAATACTGACAAAGAATCGACCTTACAATACACTGAAGTACCTCCCTAAGCACTCTACCACACCTACAGTTAAGCCTACTCACCAATTTATTGAGCTGTTTGGGTGGAGAATGTGAATCCAGGAATGGATAACTTGTGGAGATGAGTTCTGAGTAGTAGCTTGGAAGCCACTGAGGAGACCCGGCTTGTATGTTTACCTTCTAAACGTTTGGTAGGGGAACCTTGTCCTTGGAGATTAAATGGCCCCTCTTTCCCAAATAATAACACCTTCTTGTGCAACAGTGGTTCTACCAAAGAGAGTTCTGTATCTCTGAAATAACTCATTAATAAATTGAATGGGTTACGAAAAAAGAGTGTAAGCGATAGATTCTTTAAAAATGACAATTCAGTGCAAAGGAGGAAGTAGTTTGAATCCTTCCTTTCCAGAGGGAAAATGAGATATTTAGTCCTGTTCAGTTACTACATAGTCGTCCATTACGTTGTACATTAGATTACGTAGTAGTACATAACCTACTACTCAACTCCTTGTTTCCATAGCTGAGCTAATGGCGGCCATCAATCAGCTGATCAATCAGTTTCTGTGAATCTTTTGTCAATCTTCTGTCATTCTGTGAATCTTTTGCGAGTTCTTTATCTTTGGGGTCACAGTAAAGTGAATTGAAGAATCGATCCCTTATCCATTTCCCTTGGAGTGAATTGATCCCATAAACATTTCGATCTGTTGCTGCGCCAGAAGTGTGGATGGTGGATGTTCGATGTCAAAGAGATCAGTTGGATGATCAATATCGATTTCTTTCCCCTTGAAGGCAAGTTTACTCTACCTTTTTGACCGACTTGTTATTTATTTTACTTGGAAAAGGTAACAATGGAATATAATACGAAAAGATTGATTAGTCCGAGGTCGATCATAAACTACCAATCACATTGAACTCAGTTGTCTGCCATCTACTCCTCAGACAAGGGGATGAACTGAAATGTACAATTACATTCATTTTGCATATGGGTCATTTTCCTAGAAAGGGACAATCGGTATCCCAAGATTTCAAAAAACTTAAAGTCCGACTCAAGTTCTGCCAAAAATTATATGGAAATTTGATTACTGGTTACGCAGAAGGCAAAACCACACAGTGAATAATTTATTGCCATGATCAATGATGGGAAAGAATATAAGAGAGCAAAAGGGGTGCAAAGGTGTGTAGTTGAAAAGAAAATCACTGTCGACCACTATCTTGATTGCTTGTCATCATTATCAATTTTTTTTTCTCTATCATCGTAGCCGCACCGCTGCTCCATCCTGGAAACCAATAAGCTCCTCGCAGCTGCGCCATTTTTTCCTTGCCCCTCGCAGACACATGCTAGCTGCCCTCAGGATTGAAAATGACACCCTGGCCCGCAGCCACCCTCGCACCACTCCCTGAGGTCTCCCCCACCTGTCACTCAGCCTTTCAGCTAGAACTTTCAGGAAGTTGGAAAACTGTGGTGCAAAATGGCCATCCACTGAGCATATAAGAGGCGTGAAAGTGGCGCGTTGTGCCTCGCATGCCACCACATATTTTCTTTTCTTCTCCTCCTCAGCTGCCGAAAAGATTGTGGCTACGGGACGGGAACCATAAGAGGGAGCGTCAGTGTCAGTGACACGTACATCAAATAACGCCTCCCTCTGTGGTTCCCACACCCCCCTGCACGCCAAATCACCCCTTAGGCCGGGGGTTTGATTGGTCGTTTCCGTGATTATGGGTTCCTTGATGCAATTGCCCCATGCGAGCATCATGGCCTCCCCTATCAAATCCCTGACCTCGTTATGCCTTCGAGTCACCAGCCCACCTATCTTGCAGCTAAGTGCGTGTTCTACTGAAAAGGGCCTGGCACCACAACCATCACATGCTGGAGGCAAGTTGCTGGTGACTCTTTTGTACCTTACTGTCAGAGCGTCACGAAATTCAGATGGGCTGAGGTCGAAGTTATGCTTACGAAGGGCACTACTGACAGCCATCTTGAAGACTTAGACCCAGAGACCTGATGCACTGAACGCTCTATTGCCCTCCTGCGATCCGCAGTGAGCTTTTCCAGTGCGTTTCTCAGCTTCGTGTCCTCTTCAGATCTGCGGCCCCGTGATGTTTTCTTCGCTTCTGACACTCTCCTTCTGTGTTCTTGGACATCAATTTCCCTTCGATCCCGAAAGGCTGAGAGTAACTCTCTTGACCCTTCTTGAGATATCTCGTGGGCCATCCTCACACCTCTCACTGGGTCAGTAACCGCCATGCCTCCTTTGTTCACAGGGAGTGAAAAAATCTCCGCTTCATCATCCGTGACCACCCCTCCCACTATGGCTGGAATGAACTTGCCTCTGATCACTGCCAAAAATCAGGGATTAACCTCACACCATACTGATTGAATTTCGACGAAAGAACACACAGTGTTCTTCTTAAATAACAAATTTAGATTTGTTATTTATATGAACATGAGACACACAAATTCGAACAAATTCTTTTCACATAGTAGGAGCTCTATTCCCAAGTATTTCTTCTCAACTGATTAAACTAGAAACAAAATAATCACATGTAGCCAGTGTTGGCTGGGGAGCCCCACTGCACTCACCCACCTGGTCCCAAGGTCACGACCAAACAAGAGGAAAAGAAGAAATATCGATAGAATCACAAGTAAAACATCGATGTTATGAAAACATTGGACACAAAACATGTAGCAGCCCTAGTTCTCGGTTACCGCTCTTTTCTAGCTGTTTTTCATGATAGATGAACTGTTAATAGGGAGTTACAGCAACATTTGGAACCGTTCAGACGTGAGAAGCTGCTAGGGCGAGCATCGAGTGGATGCTAACTACCCGACGTGAGTCTCACGTCAATGACGTGATGGCTCACATGATTGCCTTTGCATTAGATTTTTCAACACTCCATAGGTAACATCAACTCAATCTACGGTTTTTGTTTTCGTTGAACCGATAAAGGAAAATATAAGGAAATCAATGAAGTACGCTCGTTTATTACCCAAAATAATCGTGAAAGTATAAATAAATAAATGCAAAATGAATGTGAGCACCTAATCGTGCATTTCAGTCCATCCCCTTGTCTGAGGAGTAGATGACAGACAACCGAATTCAACGAGATTGGTAGTTTATGATTGACCTCGGACTAATCAATCTTTTCGTATTATATTCCATTATTACCTTTTTGAAGTAAAATAAATACGAAGTCGGTCAAAAAGGTAGAAGAAACTTGAAGAAATTGAGATCGATCGTCCAACTGATGTCATCGAGATCGAACATCCGCCATCCACACTTCAGACGCCGTAACAGATCGAAATGTATAAGGGAGCAATATTCACTTCAAGTGAAATGTATAAGGGATCAATTCTTCAATCTTTAATTCACTTTACCGCGACCCCGAAGATAAAGAACTCGCAAAAGATTCACTGAAACTCTTCAAAACTAAAGAAACAGACTGATCAGCTGATTGACGGCGGCCATTAGCTCAGCCACAAAAACAAGGAGTTGACCTAGTAGGTTATCTGACGTCAAAAACGCGATAGGGCCGAGTCAACTGTCTTTAGTTTTCGACGCGACTCTCGCATTTTTGAACGTATCTCGGCCCGCTGTAACTCTCTAATGAGATGAACGGTTCAATCCAGAACTGAATCAGTCAAGGTTGAATGTCATGAGCAGTTATGAAAGTGACACTTTATCTTTCCGCGCGTGTTAAAGTTTAGGATAGGCATGAAGAAATAAACATTCAATGACGACAGTAACGGTCAGATTTAATCACGTAGCGTTACAAATGAGAACTTAGTGAATTGGCAGACTTCTCAATTTATTTTTCGTCAGTTTTCAAAATGGTCTCCCGAACAACATTGGGTGTAATGCAAGTTGAATGAAACACCAATAAGGAAGTTACACTATTTTGGAAGTATTTTCAATGAACAGTACTTGTCACTACTAATCACAAGGAAAATGTACATAATTTAATCCCATGTTCGTGATATTTTATTCTTATCGTGCAACTTCCTCATTCGTTTTAATACTCCTTGGAAGAGACTACTTAATACAAAAACAGGGTATTGAATCCTTCAAAAAAACAGAAGGCCCATGCATCGATTAACAACTAGACCTAGTTTATACAATAAACGACAATATACAAACGATACAGTACACAAATTAGGCAACAAATAGTAATCTAGGTTTGGCATCGAGAGATTTAAAAACTTTACATCGGAGAAATATTGGCGGTGTGGGAGGTGATACATCAAAGTGTCCAATCTGATTTGTTCATTCAGTTCACAAGTTATTTCACAACTAATTATTTCTTTGACTAGGTATTAGATAAATGCATTTTAAATTGTTACAATAGATTTTAGACAATATAGTACCGTAAGTAATTGATAATGATTACTTCAGAATTAAAAGACAATCTATCACAGGCTCTTTTAGCTTTATGATACAAGAAGTATCGAGTTTTGTAAAATTTAATTTCGTCAGGAATTTTACTCTTAGAACTGATTTCTAAAGAAATAATCATTACCACAGTGGAAGTAAGAAAGTTTAACTGATTCAAGCTACAATCAATTCAAATTAGCGCACACTGGATATTAGGAACAGCGTATGAAAAGAATTCCAAAATAACTATTAGAATAAACGTACTGTTTTGATCAGTAGCATGCAATCGAAGTTGTCGTTTCAATTTGGTAATCTGGTTTTCAAAGATCCCTACACCCATAGAAAACGCGAGCAGTTCAATTTTTAGGGCAGCACAAACTCACACGAGTAGAATATTGAAGAGCATTCGTGGTTATAAAGACTGACCTTGAAACTGGACAGAGGGCAAACTGAATTAGGTTAGAGACTTGAGTAAAGGCTCAGTGAGGGCCTTGAGGGAGCACTCGCCTTAAGCTGGGTTCACATAGGTGCGTAACATCCGTAATCCGTAATGCGCAAAAAGAGAAGTGGGGGTGGTCCATAATCCGTAAAGTCCGTAATGCGCAAAAAGAGCAAATGCGCGCATGGCCAAATGATTACGCGATTACGCAGGAGCGCGCAGTAGGTTCTGCGCAGAATTGTTTTCCCATTCGCCTTTATTCCCGCGTTCAGCTGTTTTGCTGTTTCGCCCTGTTCATCGATCAAATAATTTCTTATAAATTATTAGAGAGTTCCTAGTGGTTTTTGATACGGTGTGACATATTACACACACACTCTCAACATGGAAGAATATACTTGTTCCATGCTCTCAATCCAGCGCCGAATGGTGATAAGAACACGCCGTATCGGATACGGCGCCGTATTGTTACGGTCGAATACGTCACTAGGAGGCAATCCAGCGCGCCACATTGAAAACATGGCGGACAATCCGGTTCCGGCGCGCCGGATCGACCCAACTAGGAACTCTCTATTAACTTCGAAAAAAATTATTTTCGTCGTCTTTTTGGTGATTTGCTTACTTTTAGGCCCAGTGTTGGGCAAAAATTAGCTATAGCTAACAGCTAAAAGCTACAGCTAAATTAGCTACGATTTAGTTGAAGCTAGCAGCTAAATATTTAGCTATTAGCTATCGAGGAATAGCTAAAATTTCTAGCTAAATTAGCTATTAGTCGAAAACATATAGCTAACAGATTTAGCTGATCCTCGACAGCTAATAGCTAAATTTATCTTTTAGCTATAAAAAAAGCTATAAGCTAATTTAGCTATTAGTTGAAAAATTAACTAGCTAATAAATAGTTAGCTAATGCCCAACTCTGGGTATACCCATTTCGGAGAACGAGGTAAGTACCTTTGATGTAAAAAAATAATGTTATTGAATTGTTGTGAAGAATCGCAATGTTCAAAACGACCAAATTCTCTCAAAAATGAATTTTAACCCAGTTTTTCGGAAGTTGAATACATTGAAAAATAGGTTTTTGGAAGTTGAATCAATTGAAAAATGGGTTTTGAAATTGAAAAATCATATTTCCACATAATACGCAGACTTCTTTCATGCGGTTATTAGAGAATCATTTGATTTCTGAGGATTTATTGACATAATTTGATCGGACGAGATCACTTAAATTAAAACTTAAATTATTAAAATCACTTAAATTCATATCCAGCAATGCACAATGCAAAAACGAAAATGAAAACCAAATAACAACACGGAATCCGGAATCGGCAATCGGATTGTTTGGTAAATAAACTAGGGATGTCCCCAAAGTATCGATACTTTTTTCCTGATATATATCGTAGTATCGATACTTTTTTTCCAGTATCGGAGGCGATACTTTTTTACCTCTCACATTAGATAAAATGCTATCTATTTTCATCTCCCACATTAGATGAAAGTCTCGAATTTTAGTAGGTACCTCTTTCTCTACGTAGATTGTTGGGAGACCAACCACTTCAACAAACTAAACAAAGATGATGTACCATCACCTCCAGCTCTCTATGGGTCTGTTCGGATAGGCAGTCCGGAAGCAGTTCAGAACTGAAAAGGGGGAGGGGACTCCTCCGGGCTCCTTCAAACCCTTCCGAACCATTCTGGACTGCCTCTCCGAACAGACCATATGATAACCTGCTGTCCTCCATCGTCTAGGAAGGACCACCAAAAAGTTAACCCAACCAAGTGCAATACAAAAACCAGTGCCTAAACAAAAAAATGAGTGATTTATTGTTTTGTTCATTCTATATTAATTATTAACCTCGCGATGGAGAGATGTCGCACAGATAAAGAGAAACATAAAAGGCATTTTCACCCATTTTTGTGAAAGTATCAAAAAGTATCGATACTTCAAAATATCGATATTTTTTGAAAGTATCGTATCGATACTTTTTGATACTTTCTAGATGTATCGATACGATATTATATCGATACTTTTGAAGTATCAGACATCCCTACAATAAACCAAGAACGAGACTGAGTCAACGACGAACAGCTGAACGATGAACAGACGACGAGAGCTTTCACGAAGTTTGCCAAAATTTATCGAAGTTCATCCGTAATGCGTAAAATATCCAATTTTTCAAAACGATACTCTCCGCTCAAAAAGTATTTGTCCGCAAAGATTGCTCCCGCCCCCTCAATTGGCTCCAGCCAATAGCATCCAATTACGCACTGCGGATTACGGACATTACGCACCTATGTGAACCAAGCTTCATTCTGAGTGAGGGTTGCTCTGGGTGAGGGAGATCTACAGCAGGCATGTCAAACGTGAGGCCCACCAATAGAATATTCGTTGTCTACTGAATTGTTGAAAGGTTTGAAGATGTGAAACATGGAATAAGTATCACGAAGGTTCACTCAAGGATAAAAAGCCTGCTGGAAAAAATCGTCTACTAACACAGTGGCCAAGCGTAAGAGAAGAAGCTCAGCAAATAGTATCAGAGGAGGCCAACAGATGGAGTAGTGGGTGTAACAGCGTCTTATAAAAACTTGATGCACAGGGAGCTTGATTTGAACCCAAGCCCTCGTAGTGGAATCTACTTTGAGAACCGAGCCTTAGCCCAAGTGTCACCATGCCACACCCTCTTGGTGATAAGTGACTTGAAGTGCAAGTCATCAACGTCCTAAAATTTTTTTTTTAAATTTCTGAAAATTCGCTCATTAAGAAATTTATGCTGCGTTACTGGACGTTTATTTTTCTTAACAGAAACAAGGCGGCATTGTAAAATGGCGAACTTGACGTGGAGAGGACTGGGGTCGAACCCACTCTGAAGGAAACCGCTGATGGATCTCCCGCGCTGATATCAGACTCCACATACGGATAAAATCACTCGCGATGAGATTGTGGAAAACCATTCAATAAAAATCCATCATAATTTCTCCCTTGCGAGGGAAAAACATTAAATCATGTTTAATGTTTTGTTTCCGATCACTCAGCTGATCAGTGACCACTCAGGCGCCTTCAGCATTCTCCATTGACCCTGCTTCTCAAATTTCAGCTTCCTGCGTTCAACAGGAGAGAAAATGGCCTTGGAGCTCACTCAGCTGATCAGTGACCATCTTGGTACAACTAGACCCCAAATGGAGCCGATATAACGTGGTAACTAAGAAATCGGTCCGTGGTAACTAAGAAAAAAAAGCGTTGCAGATTTGCGTGTCGGAATTCACAGAATGACCCCCAGCCCTAAAACATTAAACATGTTAAAACGGAGTTGAGAAGAACGCTGTTTATTTCCACGAAAATAATGAGTTACAAGTTAAATCGGAATAGAATAGGTATTTTTTCTTGCAGGACTCTGAAGGTTCATTATTGAAAATAATGGACAAATCAATGAAAGAAAATAAAAATGAGATTTTTCTTCACACAACCAAAAACTCGTTTCTTTTTCAAAGTGGCTCATATTAGGGATGGGTATCGATACTCTATATTTCAAAATATCGATACTTTTGTACCAATACTCGATATTTTAGTATCGATACTGCACTATTCGATATTTTTGGATATCGATACTTTGGATCCGATATTTCCAAATAACGAATATCTATACAGTTCTCGCGGAATATTCAACATGATGGCTAAAAAATGATGAAAGTAGGGAGGCTTTTGGGTCAGTACTCCTTGGCTGCACAAATAACGTTTATATCACTGTTTGCGCCCAGGAAAGTTTTATTTCATACAAAGATAGGGGGCTTAGGTATTCACGACTGTAAATAGTATCAAAGTGTAGTGCGATAAAAGTGTAGTGTCGACGGGAGTGGCGTACCTAGGGTTCAAGGCCAACCCAACTAAGCGGACAAGATTTTGCTTGGGTGGCCAGTCTTCAGTTACCTCTACCAGAAGCCACCACCTCGTGAGAGCTATCATCTTTTCTCCCGTTGGAATCTGCCAGGATTGCCATCCTGATACGATTGCAGCTGCCAATATATCTAAGTGCTCTCCAGGTGCAAAACGGTCTCATCTTACCACGGAAGAATCCAAAACCAGTAGGTACCTACCAAGGATCTTCCAGCCGCATCTCCACGTGGACTACAAAGGTACTGAATTAATAGAGAGTTCTTAGTGGGTTTGGTTCGGCTTAGATCCGGCGCGCTGGAACCGGATCGTCCGCCATGTTTTCAATACAGCGCGCCGGATTGCCTCCTAGTGACGTATTCGACCGTAACAATACGGTGCCGTATTGGATATGGCGCGTTCTTATCACAATTTGGCGCCGGATTGAGAGTGTGTGTGTAATACGTCACGCCGTATCAAAAACTACTAGGAACTCTCTATTATATTAACACTGTTCGTCCCCCTAATTGACGTTTTGGTGCCTTAGGTATCTGGGACTATGTGCATATAAAACAATCACGGAGATAATCACCCTGCTAGGACTCTTGATAGTAAAAAATATCGAAATTATTTTTCTTGAGAATATTGGATAATATTGATAGTTTGTGACACTCGATATTTTAAAATATCGATACTCATGCCCAACGATACTTGGGATATCAATACTCGGATACGATACAGTATCGATACTGTTATAACGATACCCATCCCTAGCTCATATACATCGTTTTCCAACAAATGAGCTTATATCCGAATCATGAATGACCGTGTCTCTCTCAAAACGCATGCCAAAATTTCGAAATTAGGTCTTACAATCAAAAGTTCTATGAACAAACTATTTGGGACCGCTAGGCAACTTGAAATTAGTTTTTCTCAATTTCCCACAAAAAAATTCCAAGTGGATATAAGCCCGTTTGAAAGAAAACTCCTCATTTATGTCTGTCTTCTCACGTCACAGAAAGTTCGTTTTCGCAACAAAAAGCTTTCTTGGGTCTGAAACCTCTATTTTAGCACATTTTTGAGCTTCTTCTCCAAACTCCCATCCAAGGTTCAGTGGAATTCGCCTTTTTTCAAGTAAAACAATTTCCAAACCCCTTCTTCGAGGAAATGTCTTGAGATTTTACCGATGAAGAAGGTTTTGAGAATCCTCCCACCAGACATTGAAGTTATTCTTTCGAAAGTTATTCCATTAACGGGAGTAGATAATTATTTCTGTTGACATGTCATTTGAAATCTGAGATCACAAATTTGAAATGACGTTTGTTCTGGGGTCGTCCCCATCAAATGTAAGTAATTAACAACACAACAACTAACAGTATTACAAACGCTAATTCAGAAAGTTCGTAGGCCTTTTCAACGGCAGCTTCGTGTTCCACTCAGCGAGAACCTTGACGTGCCGAAGTTGATTAAATTCAGCCTGATTTATTCATTTATCGTTGTTTTATTTGTTCAACCTTATGAAACACACAATGGACAATTAATGTACGTATTAACGTAAGCTGGAACTAGGATTTAGAGAATCGCAATGATCTCTAAGAACAGATTCGACAGAGAATGGGAAATTCCGGCCGTTTTTCTTTATTTGTTCGTCTTCTATCGGAAAGTGCTCTGGACGAGGGATCGATATTTCTGGGGTTTCAAGGGTGCTGAATTCGAATACGAAATTCAAAAGTCCAACCCACCGGGATTCTCCATTTTGTTCTTACGATATACAAGGTGTACAGATAAAGATTATGAAAGAACGATGCAGTAATAAAACAAGGAGGAATGGGATACATCAACGAATTGGTTCTATAGAAGACTATGGACCCTAGCAGAGGTGACACGTTGTTCACAAGGAAAGTAGTTCATTATATTCATATAACCTATTTTGTAAATATTGCAACAATAATTCATTATAGCTATTATTAAGAGCACGTCCGGCCTGCAACATTTTGTCATGGAACAAAAACTCAATGGGAAATTTTTGTTTTGATGACGAGACTGTAGAAAGAAAGGAACGCTCGTTCGAATTTGAAAAGGTTCTCCAGAACGAGAATTAGGCTCCATTAATGTAACCTCATCAGGAGGAATGCGGTTCATTGGGAAAACAGAAGAACCCCACATCGAGGCAGCTCAATTTTACCTTCAATGTGGCTGAGGGTAGACAGGTTAACCGTGCCAGACAGAGCTGAACCGTTTTTTGAACTATAATATTGCCATTTGGAATATTAATAGCTCTGCAAATAGGGAAACTCGACCCTTGTTCTGATGGTAACAGGGCTATCTATGGCTGTCTTCCTCTCATATCCCCAAGGCAGGAATTTCAGAAATTGCAAAAGTTTCTTGGTAAATCCTGCAGTTTTTGCACGCTACTACCTGGGCCCGTGGAACCACTTCACAAAGCTCGGGGTAACCCCCCCCCCCCGGCACGAGTTCCTCACCAATCCCCCCACCACCACCCACAAGTTCATACCTAACCAGGCCTCCTCCTTCAACTGGGTAGCATCGTCATTGCTAGCGCTAGTCTCCTCCTAATGGGGCCTGAATTTTGGAAGCAGGAACTCTCTAATATTGCCACCAAGTGTTCAATCATAGATGTCAGAGCACTGAATGGGATTGGTGGTAACTGGTGACAGGGGAGAATTGGCATCTCCCAAACAGGATTTGACTTGCGCCTAGAAACAGGATGGTAGTTAGTTGGCCATTCATTCACCCCTCTTGAACAGTTAACCCATTCGCTACGGAGCTCTGAGCGCGAGGCCCTAATTGCATTCAACCCACCCAGTAGCAGAGGAATTTCATTTTCTCTTTTTGTTTTTCTCATGTTTCCATTACTCTTCCACATTTGAACGTGATTCTTTTTGCATTTTGTTCAGGAATATATTATGGACAGGAATGTATGGAGTTTGAAGTATTTGTAAGTTTTTTTCATAATTATATAATCATAAGTTCGCCTCCATTGATAGTTTATCGTTTCCATAATTTGTCTGATTATTACTTCATTTTTCATAAACATAGCTACCGATTCATGACATTACTATACCATCGTTATTGTTCACGTCTACCATAACAATGAAAATTCCATTTGAATGCACGCAGTAACTGACACCTACTTCTAACGCTGGTTTTGTGGTCAGGGCACTGGCAGCCTTTGCAGAAAAACGCGGGTTTTGCGGGCAGGGCACTGGGAGCCTTTGCGGTGTAACGCGGGTTTTGCTGTCAGGGCACTGGGAACCTTTGCTGAAAAACGCGGGTTCTGTGGTCAGGGCACTGGGAGCCTTTGCGGTATAATGTGGGTTTTGCTGTCAGGGCACTGGGAACCTTTGCTGAAAAACGCGGGTTCTGCAGTCAGGGCACTGGGAGCCTTTGATGAGAAACGCGGGTTTTGCAGTCAGCGCACTGGGAGCCTTTGCGGTGTAATGCGGGTTTTGCTGTCAGGGCACTGGGAACCTTTGCTGAAAAACGCGGGTTTTGCGGTCAGGGCACTGGGAGCCTTTGCGGAAAAACACGGGTTTTGTAGTCAGGGCACTGGGAACCTTTGCGGTGTAATGCGGGTTTTGCTGTCAGGGCACTGGGAACCTTTGCGGTGTAATGCGGGTTTTGCTGTCAGGGCACTGGGAACCTTTGCGGTGTAATGCGGGTTTTGCTGTCAGGGCACTGGGAACCTTTGCTGAAAAACGCGGGTTCTGCAGTCAGGGCACTGGGAGCCTTTGATGAGAAACGTGGGTTTTGCAGTCAGGGCACTGGGAGCCTTTGCGGTGTAACGCGGGTTTTGCTGTCAGGGCACTGGGAACCTTTGCGGTGTAATGCGGGTTTTGCTGTCAGGGCACTGGGAGCCTTTGCGGTGTAATGCGGGTTTTGCTATCAGGGCACTGGGAACCTTTGCGGTGTAATGCGGGTTTTGCTGTCAGGGCACTGGGAGCCTTTGCGGTGTAATGCGGGTTTTGCTGTCAGGGCACTGGGAACCTTTGCGGTGTAATGCGGGTTTTGCTGTCAGGGCACTGGGAACCTTTGCGGTGTAATGCGGGTTTTGCTGTCAGGGCACTGGGAGCCTTTGCGGTGTAATGCGGGTTTTGCTGTCAGGGCACTGGGAGCCTTTGCGGTGTAATGCGGGTTTTGCTGTCAGGGCACTGGGAACCTTTGCGGTGTAATGCGGGTTTTGCTGTCAGGGCACTGGGAGCCTTTGCGGTGTAATGCGGGTTTTGCTGTCAGGGCACTGGGAACCTTTGCTGAAAAACGCGGGTTTTCAGTCAGGGCACTGTGAGCATTTGCTGAAAAGCGCGGGTTTTGTGGTCAGGGCACTGGAGGCTTTGCGGAAAAACCGTTTTGTGGCAAATGGGTTATTTGGGTAAATTTCAGTAAAATGGTGTCTCACACCCAGAGTTTGATGCAGAGTAGAGAAGTATCTCACATGGATTTTTAACATCAACAGTAGCAGGACATTGTAACGTCACACACTGGTTTGTGCTGACCACCATGGGAATTCACTCATCATTAAGGGATACTTCTGGGCTCTTTTCCAAGAATCTCCTCCACAAACATATCCCACCGTCTGTGCTCTCTCTCTTCCCTATAAGTACCCATATGAGCCTAACTTACACTAACAGAGCACTGTTTCACTCGATCAGTTTTGTTATTGTAAAACACTGTTTTCGAACGCAATTTGTACTATATATGTAATAAAAAGGAGGCGGTGACAGTCAATTCCTTTCACCCCTTGCCTCCCTTTAGTCCAGTGGTGGAGTTCACCTTGACAGTGAAACATCCTTTATAAACTGAGTACCATGATCCAGCATTCCATATTTCAGAAAATTCCTAGTTGAATTAGGAACTTGAGGATTTTAGCCCATCATTAGTACAGTCTCGCCTTTATGTGGTTAGAATAGAATTCTTGGGATCTCATCAGGTTTGAGATTGTTCGTGAGTTGACCAACAAATGCGTTTTACAAAGGGTGCATACACAGTAAAGTGGGTTGGCACTTGTTCACAATCAGACTCTTATGAATGATTTTCATAGATGATGAAGCAATGAGTTTTTCGTAATTAGAGGTTATCACTCCCTCACATTAACAGTCATAGGTAAAAAATTGTCTTCTAAAAGACACAAACTAACCTTTATCCAGTCCAACAGAGCTTTACCAATAACATTACCATAAAACGAGCCACAATCTAAATCCAAGGATTTCCAAGCTGTTGGCGAGGGAGAGGTTTTGAATCTCAAACAGGTCCGTTGCTGTGACCGGCTTCTGACTACCGGATCATTTCCAAGTATTTCTGCTTGTGTTTGCTGAGCATTTCCGTGACTGTGACCAGCTTCTTCAGCGTAGCCTGTGAAAAAGTAATAAATAAAGTATAGCAGATGTTCAACGTGAAATTAATGGGGGAAAATGCTGCAAATTATTACACAACGGTTTATTATTCTGCCTAGATTACTCGCCTGCGAAGAACACAGCTTTTTCATTATCAGTACCAGCCAACTATATTTTCGCACAATGTTCACTATCAAGTTTATTTTGACCGAACGTTCAAGGAACAGTACAAGACAGAAGGTTAAGAGACAGAAAGTTTGAAAGATTCACATTCGTGTATCTAACTCGTTCACGTTTCATAGCCATCATGATCGTGAATTGCAAATTAATTAGAACAATTTTCGCAAGCTAGAAATTTAGGTAGGTTTATTAGCATGGAACATGTTTTAGCCATCATCCAACTGGGCAAAAACGTGACGAACCCGTGGAACGGAAGAAGCGCGGGATTTTGTAATGATTTTCACTTACAACCGACCCGTTTCTAGGGAAATGTATCGCCGTTAGTTTCCATCCCACGAAAATCGTTCGCCTCTCGTTGAAAAGCCCTCAATTTATGCGTAAATTATATTCTGCTAAAGCAGCTGTGAATATGGACGAAGCTGAGATATAACTGATTTAAAAGAACTGTCAACAACATTCGCGGTAAAAACTAACATCGATTTAGTGGATTATATTGATGTTGTTGAATAAATTGAGGGTGAGACAAATGAAGTCCTGTGTTTTTTTGTAACAGCTTTTATTCTGGGGAGCTTTCAACAACCCTCTGGTTGTTATCATCAGCCCTACAACAACAAAATTGGAAATGTGACATATATAAGACATACAACTGTTATTAATTTTGGAGAATGGCTTTAGATGGATGTGTGGTTATAAAAATTCTATGGACAATGGTGGAAAATGAAGACTAGACTAGTCTTTCTTGTGCAGTACTACCAATGATTTAACCACTCTGGAATTTCAAGGGAACTACTACTCCTAGAATTCCCGCACGCAATCCGATCACAATGAAATTGATAGTGAACCAAAACAACGCACACAATCATTATCGAATCGGAAGGAATGCATGTTATGCTTGTTATAACGATTCAACATTTCCGCATGCGCAGTGGTGGCCAATGATCTTACCACAATAACATTGATAGGGTGCTATATAAAATTTCAACCCCACAATAAGAAGGTACTTACTTGAGATCGACTCAGAGCTTGAAGCTCTTTGAGATGTGTAACACAGATGTGGTGTAAAGTTCCGAGGTCTCTCGCAGGATCACCTTTACCCCTTTCTCCTTCGCTTTCGGGCTTTTCAGGAACATTCTACAAGACATTTTAAAAAATTAATCGCTAATAATATTTTCTACCAATACATAAATTTGAAAAAAGTGCGTATTTATTCTATGAAACCATCAAAACAAAATTACCGATAATTGATCCAGGAACACCACCATCCGCTCTTTGTTTTTCAGAATGAATGGATTGACGACTTCCATGTACGGTTCTTTACCACCAAACTCCACAAGATTGGCCAAATTTTGGAGGCATTTGGCTACCATTATCAGGGATCTTGCTGCCATGGGTGGTGCAGGTTCTGCAAATAGATGGACAACATGGGATATTAATTGAGAAAAAAAAGTTAAATACGAATATTCAACTCATCTTCTAAATGCTTATTATTCACTTTGACTTATTGCTGTCATATTTATTAATATCTAAACAGTGTTTGAGACCATGATTTAATTTCCAAATCGCAAATTCAGAGGCCTTTCAGAGCTTATTGAACAAATTTGGATCAGTGTTTGTGGTCCGGGAATCTATATACATAAAACGCCAACCGTACGTTCCTACGTATGTTGCCCGAACTTGGGGGTCCCGGGTTCGATTCCAGGCCGCGACATGATTTTTTTTTTTAGCATATCTACAATTTTTGGTTTATTATTTTCAATAATAAGCCTTTGGAATCGAGCAAGAAAAAAAAAATTTTAACCCCCCCTCAAAATTTGATGTTTTACGTTTCAAGGTACGTAGAATACGAAAATCGAATAAAAAAATTTCCGTCCGTCCGCCGTACGCGGCACTTTTCTTAGCAACACTGGACCGATTTGGTTCAAATTTGGTATATGGGCTCCATTTGGGGTCTAGTTGTGCCGCGAAGCTTTTGGTTGATGTAGGTCACTTCTAAGGGGTGAAAATTAAGGGTTGAAATTTTCAAGAGTGCCCTAGCTCGAAAACTCTCGAAATAAAGGTATCGTTTTTTCACCAATTTTAAATAGTATTGAATTTTTAAAAATTTTTGAGACCACCCGGAGCTCTGTAGGACAAACCGTTCGGTCCCTACGAGTACTTGAAGGTTTTCCTTCGATAAAACAGAATCATGATTGTGAATCGCAAAAGAGGTCTAATCTCCATTCAAATTTTATCGGACTAAAATGCGATCGCTGTTCATTTCTTCGATTTGTATACAGTTTTGCCTTCTGCGTAACCAGTAAGTAATCACATTTCCATATGAAGCTTTCTATTTTTCCAACCGAGTGTGAAGCGTTTAGTTCTTTCTAATAAACTTGATTGTGAAGGTGTGAAGCCAGTATGGTGTGGTAGGTAGTACCTAGCTGGTAGGTAAAAAAAAGTTGGTAGGTAAAAAAAATGTTGGTGGGTAAAAACCGCTGCAAATTATTGCTCAAAGGCTCTTCAGATCACTGATCAGCTGAGTGAGCTCCGAAGCCATTTTCAATCATTTTGAATGGAAGTGCTCTTCCAGGCGTCTCCAGCATTCGAGGAGATCTTCTCCACTCTTCTGATCACTGATCAGCTGAGTGAGCTCCAAAGCCAATTTTTACTCCTATTGAATGGAAGTGCTCTTCCAGGCTTCTCCGGCATTCGAGAAGATCTTCTTCACTCTTCAGATCACTGATCAGCTGAGTGAGCTCCAAAGCCCATTTTTACTCCTATTGAATGGAAGTGCTCTTCCAGGCGTCTCCAGCATTCGAGGAGATCTTCTTCACTCTTCAGATCACTGATCAGCTGAGTGAGCTCCGAAGCCATTTTCAATCCTTTTGAATGGAAGTGCTCTTCCAGGCGTCTCCAGCATTCGAGGAGATCTTCTTCACTCTTCAGATCACTGATCAGCTGAGTGAGCTCCAAAGCCAATTTTTACTCCTATTGAATGGAAGTGCTCTTCCAGGCTTCTCCAGCATTCGAGAAGATCTTCTTCACTCTTCAGATCGCTGATCAGCTGAGTGAGCTCCAAAGCCATTTTCAATCCTTTTGAATGGAAGTGCTCTTCCAGGCGTCTCCAGCATTCGAGGAGATCTTTTTCACTCTTCAGATCACTGATCAGCTGAGTGAGCTCCGAAGCCATTTTCAATCCTATTGAACGCAGGAAGCTGAAATTTGAGAGGGAAGGTCAAGGGAGAATACAGATGGTGGTAGGTGCTATTGATGGAGAACCAGTGATCTATACAGAAGGGTGATCTATACAGAAAATAATAAACCTTTGAGCAATGATTTGCAGCGTTTTTTGCCTGCTTTTCACTGTCTAACATATTTTGGCAGAAAATACCAACTAGCAAATGATCGTTATCCGAGCGTTGAGTGCTTGCTTATTCATTTTTACAATGGTCCAATTTCGATGAAAATTTTCCTATGTCATCTTCATCTGATCGATAGTAGCGATCTAATAGGGTGTGCGCCTGGGTAGGAAAAACTGTTTATTGTTATTTTTAATCTAAGGTAGACCTCATTCTGAGAATTTTGGTACCAACCGCGACCTTCTAGCGTGTGTAAATCTTTTCCTATGAATTTTTAGTTTCAACGGTTTATGACGTCACAGTGGGCTGGGGGGGTCCCGCCCAGGCGAGAGGGGCGCGTGAAGTCATAAACGGTAAAAACTTAGAAAAATCATAGAAACAGATCTACTCACGCTAGGTCGCGGGAGGTGCCAAAATTATCAGAATGTAGTCTACTTTCGATTAAAAATCTTTAAAAAAATCAAGGCGCACCCCCCCATTGCCCAGCTTCATTGATGCAAGATTCTTGTAAATTAATGGCATTTTTGAGGTAACTCCGTGAATTGAACTTAACTTCAATTTATTCTTCTTTCTGCATTTACTCTAATTTGATTTAGAACGAATAGAATCACTCGCGATGAGATTGTGGAAAACTATTTTAATATAAACGGAATTGAGAAGAACGTTGTCTATTTCCACGAAAATAATGAGGTACAAGTTAAATCGATTTTGACGGTTAGGTCATCATCAGTAACAAACAATAACAGTTATAATAAAATAACAATTATTGTTTGCTACTGATGATGACCTAACCGTCGAAATCGATTCAACTTGTAACTCATTATTTTTGTGAAAATAGACACCGTTCTACTCAAATCCGTTTTCATTGATTTAGAACTCGAATTTACTCTTTAAGAGATTGAAGTACTAGGAAGAAGATTGGACTTGGGTAGAAAGTCAGTTAGGGTGTAAACCAATCCTTCAAGATGTGAGGAAAATCGGTTCGGATGTGTAGCAGTTCTCCGTACTGCGTGAGACGTAGTAGCAGTGACCGCCATGTCCCCATTCTACCCAAGGCAGGGGGGGCAGTCACTATTCTGCCCATCTTGTGGTAATTGCCCTCCATTATACTTGCAGTTTCCTTTGACACCCAAAATTCATCTTCATTTCATTTCGGATCAGTATCAGATATGATGTTTTAGGAATAATTTGACAGAAAATAGGAGACAGAATGAAGCTGATATGTCGAATAAATTCTTCATCACACCATTAGCAGAAATAAAAGTATTTTCTGAACTCGTTGATGGAATCATTTTTTTAGTATACTGGCTCAAAATCCATGGCTGAATGAAGTTGTGTAATGGGAATGATCAAATTATTCATTCATATTTAGCCCAGGATGTCGAAGGCCCCAAGCACCTATTTGTGGGCGCTCATAGTTCTTTGAATATATGGCCGTAACAGCTAGTGAGAAGAATGCCTCCCACGACCCTTGTCATGAAGGGTGTTTGGACCTTCCCGCCCAGAATTGGGCGGTTGATCCAAAGACAAAGTAGTTCCCTAGTTCCAACTTCCGCCGCTAAGAGATTCAGCTAAGAATGAACCAAATTAGATCTTCTCGTACTATCAATGGGTTATTGCATTCAGAATTAATAGGCCAGTATTAGATCTATAAAAATTAATGAACTAATAAAGAAAGGACGATCATAATTAAGAACAATACAGAAAATGAATGCACCGGGCCGATCAAGATGGCTGCGACGAAGAAACCTCTCCGCGCCCCCGATGCCTCCGCCATTGCTTCTAGAACGTACGACTACCAAGTTAACTCTGCGCTCTAATTTCCTTTTCAAACTAATTACTAGTTCTGTTCAATACAAGTTTTAGTTCTCAACCAGTGTGGTTTATTTAGTTCTCAATCCCGAGGTAAATATTTGGTGCCGAAACCCGGGAGTTTATCGCGAAAAAAGTGCTGAGAAATTCCAGACTTTTTCGAATTTAGTTCTAACCTCCGTCTTACAGTTCGACCGCGCGACGATCACCATGGCTCAACTCGCATCGGCCATTCCGTCTAGTACATCGAATGAAGTACTCAAGTTGGATCGCATCTATAATAGTACTTTTGAGGCCGTAAAATACATGCAAATTTTACTCCCGACCGTTCCTACGTTTGATGGCGACATCTCGAAGTTCGCGTCATTCAAATCGTTATTCGATCGTGCAGTGCATTTAGTTCCCAATTTGCCCGACGAAATTAAATATCAAGCACTCAAGGATAAACTCGTCGGAGAAGCAAGAAACTCTTTGGTCAGTTTTAAATCGAACGGATCGGACTACTTCGAACTTTACAAGTCGCTTGTGGCCGAGAACGCCGGTAAATATAGACTCGCTCGGAAGACGTTCGCAGATCGAGCCCGCATTTCGAACATTAAATCGCCGGACGCCGCTCAAGTAGAAGGGTATGTAGCCGCTGCTAGATCATGGCTTCGCGCAATGGACGAGATTAAAACTGATAAGTTGTCCGGATTCTTATTATTCGAAGTTCTATTCTCCCGCCTAGATCCGTCGCTTGCCGAAAAATTCAACAGGGCCAAATCACTCGGTACCGATAGTGTCCCGACGGCCGTCGAACTTGTGGAGTTCATTGAAAGTGAACTCGCGCTCATTCGGATGTTGCCAGCTAGTTCAACACACCCGAAGGCCGGACCACATCGCTATTTTAATTCAAGACGACCATCTGAGGAAGTTGAAAGTTCTCGTTCTACCTCCCGCTTCCCGAAATCGAACTTCAAATGCCACTTTTGTGCCGGTGAGCACTTTATGTACCACTGTCAAGCATTCAAGGACGAACCGAAGACCAGCAGGGTAGAATTTGTTCAACATGCCCGCATATGTACGAACTGTTTTTCGTACCGCCACACTCTGAAGGACTGTCGCTCGGAAAGACGCTGCTTTTGCTCTGGAAGACATCACCCGTTGATCCACCTGAACTCTAATCAAGACTTCGAAGAGGCAAAGGTATCGGGGTCGCGTCAAAATTCCTCTGTTAAAGTCACTGCTCCCGAAATTAGATCAAGGGGGGAAAATTTTGGCCGTGGGCGCGAACCCCTCAAGCCCTGGAACAGATCTTTTGACAAAGCGCCACGAGCTCGTTCAGAACCGAGATTCGGTTCAAATAGTTCTCAACTGGGTTTCTCGGATTCAGGGGAAGCCAGGCCCGCACAAGCCCATAGTTCTGAGCTCGTGCATCATAGTTCTGAAGGACAATTCCTGACCAACAGTGCCCCACAATCTAGTTCAAATAAATTATTTAGTTCAAAAAATGTTAGTAGTTCATTATCAAATAATTCAATAGGGGCTGTTGGTCACCAAAAAATTTCTTCTAGGTCAAAATTTGATCAAAATTGTTCAGTACAAAATTCCATTGATCCGTATACTGGTACTGGTTCTGAATGCAAACCCAAATCTTGTACACGATCTCTTAATCCGATAATTTCCGATCCCTTAGGTAGGATGTCTAGTTCTAGTTCTTGCAGTAGCTCGGCTGCCCATAACATGTGCATGCTAGTACCTACGACTTCCGTGGACGATCATCGGCGACTGATGATACCTACTTTAGGTGACAACCCAGGTCCCGGTGGTCATTGCACTACACGTGAAGTTAGTTCATATTTAGCTGATAAGCTCCTGCAGTCTCCGCTGACGTCGCCCCCCGTAGGTAGGATAGGCGTCAGTCCCATAGGTAGGTCAAGCGAGCCTCCTCAGTCGAACGTAGCGGTGGACTTCCGTCCCCATACGTTCATCAGTAGCTCTACGAATTGGGATCAAAATAGGTCAGCACTAGGTCAAGGCAAGAGTTCCAATATTAAGACAGGTAGGACAAGGGGACTCATTCCTACTGCATTGGTGGATCTGTCCAATGGCATCAAGACCCTCAAAACAGCAGTTAGGTCATTATTGGATTCTGGATCGGAAATCAACTTGATCACGACTAGGGTTGCTAGGTCTATCGGACTTCAGATCACGCCCATAAGTACTCAAATTGCTGGGGTAGGCGCTAATGTACAACCGCTAAAAGGAGTCACCTCATTTTATGTGATCACGAAAAATGGTCGTAGTCTTCCAATCACTGCAATGGTATTAGATCAGGTTGTAGCCCCGTTACCATCATCTAGTTTTTCAATAGATCAATGGTCGCACATTAAAACTCTAAACAGTCAATTAGCCGACCCGTCGTTCAATAGACGAGACGAAGTAGATCTATTGTTGGGAGTAGATGTTTTCATACAGGTAGCTCATTTTGATAACGTGGTTCTACCAGTTGGTTCGTCCCCTTGGTTGGTGGGGTCTGAGTTTGGTTGGTTGGTCTTGGGGGGAAGACGTAATTCGAACGACCGTTCAGTTCGTTTCGCACCATGTGAACAACAGTCAGTGGTCAGTACAGACGTCAATCTTGACATGAGCAGTAGCACTTTAGATCCGAAAAAAGAATATGATAGATATCTCAAGGCTGCTTTGAAGGAAATAGTTCAAGCCTTCAAGTTAGTTCTCAAAAATAAAATTCAGAAAACGGTAGTCCAACCTGCTGAGCCTAAAATACAACTGCCAGCGGGGGATGACGTTAGTTCAGTAATCAAATCAATTCCTACTAAGCCACAAAACGATCGTACAGAGGAAAGGGTGTTAGTTCGAAATCTTTATTCAGTAGTTCCTGTCAGTAATACAGTTCATACGCCTACGTCATTATTTCAAATGGCTGAAAACATGCGCACGTCATCCGGTGACAGTATAGTTCCGCTGTCAGTTCACCTGTCAGTTCATAGTTCAGTGACGGAAAACACAGTCTCGGAAATAGTCCATACTTCGGTGTCTCATGAGACAGATGACCTGCTCAAAAGGATGTTCGAAATTGAATCTGTAGAGGAAACTGTACCATGGACGCCAGCCGAAATGGAGGCTGAGCAGTTGTTTGTCGATAAAGTTCAGCGTTCCAGTGATGGACGTTACACTGTCCCATTACCGTTTGCTCAGGACAGGACTTCTCTGGGGGATTCTCGATACATAGCTCTACGCCAGTTGTTCAGATTAGAGTCTAGACTGAAAAAGGATCCCGTTTTAGCTCAAGCATACAAGAAATTCATGGACGAATATTTAGAGTTAGGTCATATGCGGCGAGTAGCTCCCCCTAGTCCAAGTCTTGCTCATTATTACCTACCGCACCATCCTGTAGTTCGACCAGGTGATCCCTCGGACAAGATCCGAGTAGTGTTCAATGCTTCTCAACGAACTTCGAACGGATGTGCACTAAATGAGATTTTGCATGCCGGACCAAAGCTACAACCCGATATTAGCAACATAGTCCTGCGATTTAGATCCTTGAAAGTAGTGTTTATCGCTGACATCCGGCAGATGTTCAGACAGTTCAAACACCCCTCAGTAGATCATGACATGTTGAGGATAGTATGGCGTAGTTCACCTTCAGAACCTATTCAAGATTATGCTTTATGTACTGTGACCTATGGAACAACTTCTGCTCCATTTTTGGCCAACAGGATTCTGAGGCACTTAGCTCAAACTGAACAACAAAATCACCCGTTAGGCTCTCAAGTTCTTCTAGATCGTTCGTATGTCGATGACATCCATGGTGGGGGTGAGGACGTCACATCGGCTATAGCTGTACGTGATGACGTCATAGAACTGTTAGAATCGGCCGGGCTAGAACTCCGGAAGTGGGCCTCTAATGATCCGAAGGTCCTCATGGGAATCCCCAAAGATCACTGTCTTCCTCTGAATGAAGATGTAGATCTGCACGATGACTCCGAAAAACCGTTGAAAATGCTTGGCATCGCTTGGAACCCCCGAAATGATTCATTCTTTTTTAAGATCCCGACAACCCCGTTAGTTCGAACCAAGAGAGAATTGGCAAGTCAGGTAGGTCGGATTTATGATCCTTGCGGATGGATCATGCCAACCAGCGTATTTGCTCGGTGCATACAGCGTGAGGTCTGTCACGCCAAGTACGATTGGGATGACCCACTACCTAGTTCTCTAGCTTATGAATGGAAAAGGCTAGCTAGTTCAATGAATGTATTGGCTGAGCTCCGTTTACCCCGTCACATTGATTCATCAACCTCAGATCAGTGGTTGGTCGGATTTGCGGATGCTTCAGAGAAAGCTTATGCCGCAGTGGTTTACCACGTCGTTACATTAGGAAAACATATCCAAACAAGGTTAGTTCTGTCTAGGGCTCGTATTGCTCCAATAAAATCGGAATCGATCCCCCGTTTAGAACTGCTAGCCGCGGAACTGCTAGGTAAAACTTTTAAGAAAGTACGCACTCAGTTCTCATTGGTTCCAGATGATCGGATCATAGCCTGTTCTGATAGCACTATAGTTCTCTCTTGGATAACTGCGGATCCCGCTCCGGTCTGGAAGGTTTTCGTTGGTAATAGAGTTGCCAAGACGTTGTCGAACTTACCGCCAGACCGGTGGTTTCATGTTAGCTCCAAGGATAATCCGGCCGACATAGCTTCACGAGGAGAGCTACCAGACAAGTTAGTTCAAAACTCTATGTGGTGGAACGGACCAGACTGGCTCAGTGATGAACGGGCACGATGGCCCATTCGAAGAATTAGACCTGATTTGTCTTCCGAAAATGTCATTAAGGAAGCTAGGGCAAATCAACCCATATCTTCTGCCAGTTCGACTTCCGATGATCTAGAAGTTAGGTTTAGTTCACTCACCAAGCTAAAGAGAGTTGTGGCTTGGGTACAGCGTTTTGTGCGGAACTGTAGGAACCGTTCAGTTCCCCGTAGACGTAGATCTCTGACATTAGAACAGTTGGTTAAGCAAGTTGTGCCTCTCGACACGTCTGAACTGAAGCACGCGGAACTTGTTCTTGTCCGACGTGCGCAAGCTAGAGGATTCCCTGACGTAATTCGTTCAATAGATCATAAAGGGTCGAGTACCAAGCTGATGAAGCAGCTGGCCATTTTTAGGTCTGACGATGGTCTACTCAGAGTAGGAGGTAGACTTGATCATGCTGATAGCTCCTTTGAGACCAGGCATCCCACTCTGCTTCCCGCCAAAGACGTTTTAACTGATCTTGTAGTTCGTCATGCGCATCAGAGCTGTTTGCATGTAGGTCCAAGAGCGACGTTAGCTCATATTAGAACCAAGCACTGGATCGTCAATGGACGGAATGTTGTGAACAAGTGTTTGTCCGGTTGTGTGCGCTGCTTCTCAATCAAGCCTAGGTCATTCCAGCCCGAAATGGGGCAGCTACCGGCTGGACGAGTACACCAAACGTACCCATTTAATCAGACGGGAATAGACTTTGCTGGACCATTTACCGTATCGATCGCTGGACTTAGAGGAACTAGAAAAATTGAAATATTCCTAGCAGTGTTCGTATGTTTGGCCACGAAAGCTGTACATTTAGAGGCAGTCCTAGATCTTAGTACAGACTCGTTCATGCAGTGTTTAGAGCGCTTTATGGCCAGGCGAGGAGTACCTGCCGTCATTTGGTCCGACAATGGTACGAACTTCGTTGGGGCCAACAATCTTTTGAGAAAAATTAGATCAGCTTTAGCTCAAGGTGTAGCTCATGATTTAACGGATCAGTTAGCGACCAGAGGTATAGAATGGAAGTTCATACCACCGCGAGCCCCACACTTTGGAGGGCTCTGGGAGGCAGCGGTAAAGTCCGCCAAGCGCCTCATACGGGTGACCCTCCGAGATCAGACCACAACGTACCAGACCTTCACCACTATAGTGGCACGAGTTGAATCAGTACTGAACAGTAGACCACTGGTATACCAATCTAGCTCTCCTGACGATATACTAATTCTCACCCCAGGACATTTTCTAGTTCAACGACCACTCACAGCCCTACCTGAGTCCACTGTAGATCATACAGCTAGTACTAGGCTAGTCCCAAAGTGGACATTTGTGAATCAAATGGTAGATCAATTTTGGAAGAAATGGAGTAAGGAATACCTATTAGACCTCCAACTTCGTTCAAAATGGAATACCCCCGACAGACCACCGAAACTAGGTGACGTAGTTCTTGTAATGGAGGACAATAGACCTCCACTTCAATGGGTCATGGGGGTCATATGTGAACTGTGTCCAGGTGCCGACGGCACAACTCGAGTTGCCCTTGTTCGCACTAGTTCAGGAGTATTGAAACGACCATTAGTCAAATTGTGCCCCCTCCCCAAGGACATGGATTAGGTCATATGACTATGGTCATATTGGGGGGGGAGTATGTTTGGACCTTCCCGCCCAGAATTGGGCGGTTGATCCAAAGACAAAGTAGTTCCCTAGTTCCAACTTCCGCCGCTAAGAGATTCAGCTAAGAATGAACCAAATTAGATCTTCTCGTACTATCAATGGGTTATTGCATTCAGAATTAATAGGCCAGTATTAGATCTATAAAAATTAATGAACTAATAAAGAAAGGACGATCATAATTAAGAACAATACAGAAAATGAATGCACCGGGCCGATCAAGATGGCTGCGACGAAGAAACCTCTCCGCGCCCCCGATGCCTCCGCCATTGCTTCTAGAACGTACGACTACCAAGTTAACTCTGCGCTCTAATTTCCTTTTCAAACTAATTACTAGTTCTGTTCAATACAAGTTTTAGTTCTCAACCAGTGTGGTTTATTTAGTTCTCAATCCCGAGGTAAATAAAGGGATCAGCTATCACTACCTCCCTTCTATTTTCTGCTACACATTCCAACCTTCCTTGTAACATCGAGATTTTGCTGTAAGCTTCACCCAGTGAACTTCAAGTATTCCAACTGATACTTCTAGCTTATGGTTGGATATGTTCATCCTTATTGCATGATGGTGAATAACACTTGTTTGAGACTAATTTGATTTGAAGAACGAAAAAGCGATATAAAATTAATTTATCAGGAAGTAAGAAAACTGAAATGATAAATCTAGAAGTTCAAGACTGGGCGGTACCACAACTTTTTTCCTCCTTTTTTCCTCACATGCGGCCATATCAGGAGGATGTCAACAATGAACCGCTTCCATAGCAGAAGAGTACTTTCTTTGATTGTCAAAAAATGACTTTCCAAATCAGCCATGAACAAATATATGAACGTATGAACATGTGCGTGTTCCCATTGAATTAAATCCACTTTCATACTTAGGTATTATATTTAGTTCATAATCAACATTAAATTATATATTGAATAACAAAGTAGAAATACGAGTTGATTTTGCCTTCGGAATATTAACAAATCTATTTCAGTTTGAACTGGTCTCTATTTACAGATAGGAGTCAATTCGGAGGAAAACCGGGGTTTTCAAGGAGAGTATTTTACAAGACAAGAATTCGAAATTGACAGGGATTGATTGGAATGGATAATGGTCCTACTATGTCAGGACCAAAACATTAATTTGGAGCATTTTAACATACGGCAGTGAAACTTGGGTAATGGATAAAAGAAATAGATGTAAACTAGAAGCCACAGAAATGTGGTTATGAAGAAAAATGTGTAAAACAAGTTGGAGAGATCGGAGGACTAATGATCAATCTTAAAGGACATACAAGAAAAGAGAGAACTAAGTAAATCCATTCAAAGTAGCAAAATAAAACTAATTGGTCATACTGTAGGGACAAGGCAGACCTGGGTGCAGGTGTCCTTACGGTAGGATCTTTACCAACGGATTATTGGAAAATATAACAATATGGGAGGTCACGATACTTACCAGAAATGATATTGAATTGCCTTGGGTTCAGGATAGCTGGGCAGAGTAGTCTGAGAAATATGAACCCGCTGACAACTCTTGTTCTCACAAACCTTTCGTGCGGCCATTTCCCCATTACGGATCGTTGTAAACACCCACAAATGTATCTGAGGGTCCTGAAAATGAAGACGAAACAATGTCAAACGGTCTAAACTACATAGATCAGTAATACCAGAAGCAAAATATACGTTCTAACTCGGAATTAACCTTCCAAAATACCTATAGGATAAAACCAAATTTTACAGGGGAAAATTCGCCACAACAAGCAAATCTACCAATATTAGCAAATAGCTAATAGCAAATATAATAGTAAATAATAATAATAATAATATATAATAATAGCAAAGGGCTATCTTCCAAACAAGAAAATCAAAAAATTAATCAATTATTACTTATCAATTTTTATTATTTTACTTAAAAGGAAAAAATCTGAATTTGTGCAGTTATTTGCAATTATACAGGATGTTCAAGTAACTACGCTCCCCCCACTTATTTTCTTTAATAGTGAAAGAAAAAAAAACGGATTTGCGCTATTCTTCATAATTTTTTGAGTAGAATTCAAAAATGACAAAATTGCGCATTGCGCAATCGCGCAATCGTGATCAACCTGGTTTTTTCAAATGAGAACCCCCATTTTTTTATTGCAGATTCGGATTCTACGTCAAATTTTATGAACATTTTACTTCGACAACTTTTTTTTTTGGATGAAGGTAAACCTCAAGTGCGGCACAATACTTAGCACTGTATTTCTACGCTGAATCGCGTGGTGATATCCCTTTCTTGATTCATCATCCCTTCATCGAAATCATCGATTCGAAGGGTAATAAATCATCCTAATAGAATGTAAAAAAATTAAATTTTTAAAATTGTAAAAAAACGGGAATCTTCTACATAATTATCACAACATTTTACAAAATAATTTTCAGTCTTCTAAAAACATGATTGGATGAACAATGATTGAAACAATTAAGCGATAAACTGTTCGAACTGGGCTCCTCCTTCAGAAATGCAAGCCCCTGCTCTGAGCAAAAATTTTTCATCGATAGCGTTTGCGATTGTTTCCCGTTATTTTACAGTTTTAAAAATTTAATTTTTTTACATTTTATTAGGATGATTCATTACCTTTTGTAAGAAAATCGATGATTTCCTCCTCAAAAAGTGACTCTTTCGGCTGTAGATACGGTAAAATGAAATCAAATCAAGAAAGGGACATCACCACGCGATTCAGCGTAGAAAAACAGTGCTAAGTGATGTGCCGCACTTGAGGTTTACCTTCATCTCAACTTTGGCGCAATCCCTGGGTTGCGCATCTTTGAGCGCTCGCTGAGCGGGCTGCGCGCGTCCGAAAAAAAATGTTGTCGAAGTAAAATGTTCATAAAATTTGACGTAGAATCCGAATCTGCAATAAAAAATGGGGGTTCTCATTTGAAAAAACAAAGTTGATCATGATTGCGCATGGTTGCGCGATTGCGCAATTTTGTCATTTTTGAATTCTATGCAAATAATTATGAAGAATAGCGCTAATCCGATTTTTTTTCTTACACTATTAGAGAAAATGAGTGGGGGGAGCGTAGTTACTTGGACACCCTGTCTAAATACTAATTTGCCCAACAAAGGGCTGATAAAATAGTACTGATGAAATAGTAGTTGTAACTCCCTCCAAGGAGGCAAACAAATCGTTTGTGCTCACAGGAGTCTTAGTTATTACCATAAGAAGGTACCAGTGAGAATACTCTAAATCCCAAATCTGAAATGATGAGTCGACTGACGCTACAGCTTCTTTTGTACAATCATAATATTTCTCGAGCAGAATAAGTGCTGTTATTTTCTACACAAATAAATTTGGTCGGAATAACGATTTCCGGAATAATGAATTAAGAAAGTAAAATCAATAAAAACATGACCGACGGTCTCATGAAGTTCAGTGGTGCACTTCAGTTAAATTGCGTATAAATAGTCGGAGTCAATAAGTAAGAAAGATTCAATAGATAAAATAGCTGAGGTAACAACATACTTTGGGCAAAAATCAAACGACATGAAAATGGAGAGAGTGACTTCATCCAGAACTTGTAGAAGAAATTCGGCATTCGCACAGGCATCATCTGGAGTTTCCATTTTCGTTGGGTTTAGCTGAAAAAATAATACAAGAATGAATAATGGTTCGGACAAAGATAGGTACTTAGGGAATACCTGCACAAGTATGTTCATTAACCATATTTCAAAACAAAATTAAAGTCTAATACAATCTAGTCAAATGCCATTTAAACGTTTAAAAAAATACGAATCCATTTGCGAGTAGTTTTCAATATTAGCATGGAACATACTTTAGCCTTGGACTAACCACCCAAAAACGTTACAGGAAGGTGACAGGCGTGTGTCACGCTGGGCTCCACCCGTCCACCCCATCCCTACTCCGCAGAAAAGCGTGGCTAAAGCATGTTCCATGTTTCTTGAATTTTAGCCAAAGGCTCAAAAGCAGCAAGGCAAGGAGCTTATGGCTCGTCTTCTTCTCAACTGAGGTAGTGGCAATAATACCCAGTTTTAAAAGCTGGGCTGGAAAATTTTGCTTACCTCGCATGATTGTTTTGCTTCAAGAAGTTTAAAGACAATCTCTTGGATAGCTTTTTGGAGGAAGCCGTGGCAGATGGATTTCATGTAAAGGTCCATCAACGTTGTGGTGAGAGAAGCAGCGCGGAATAAAGTTGAGGTCTCGTCTTCTTTATCAATTTCAGCATCGTTGAGGGTTCTCAGGAGATCAGCTTCTTTCTTTTCGTGCCTGAACCAATTCCGATTGATTAAATTTTGATGAAATAAAATACATTGCACACCATCAGTATTGAATTAAAAATTCTGATAGACGCTGAATAAATCTCACAATAAATAAAATGGGAAATTTGCCTCACTTTTTTTTTTTTTTTTTTCGAAAGAGGGTTTGCTGATATGGAAGAAAACCATAGTGTGCCACTCAAAAACGCATCCAAAAAACGCTGCAAATCATTGCTCAAAGGTTTATTATTTTCTGTATAGATCACCCTTCTGTATAGATCACTGGTTCTCCATCAATAGCACCTACCACCATCTGTATTCTCCCTTGACCTTCCCTCTCAAATTTCAGCTTCCTGCGTTCAATAGGATTGAAAATGGCTTCGGAGCTCACTCAGCTGATCAGTGATCTGAAGAGTGAAGAAGATCTCCTCGAATGCTGGAGACGCCTGGAAGAGCACTTCCATTCAATAGGAGTAAAAATGGTTTTGGAGCTCACTCAGCTGATCAGTGATCTGAAGAGTGAAGAAGATCTCCTCGAATGCTGGAGACGCCTGGAAGAGCACTTCCATTCAATAGGAGTAAAAATGGTTTTGGAGCTCACTCAGCTGATCAGTGATCTGAAGAGTGAAGAAGATCTCCTCGAATGCTGGAGACGCCTGGAAGAGCATTTCCATTCAATAGGAGTAAAAATGGTTTTGGAGCTCACTCAGCTGATCAGTGATCTGAAGAGTGAAGAAGATTTCCTCGAATGCTGGAGACACCTGGAAGAGCACTTCCATTCAATAGGAGTAAAAATGGTTTTGGAGCTCACTCAGCTGATCAGTGAACTGAAGAGTGAAGAAGATCTCCTCGAATGCTGGAGACGCCTGGAAGAGCATTTCCATTCAATAGGAGTAAAAATGGTTTTGGAGCTCACTCAGCTGATCAGTGTTCTGAAGAGTGAAGAAGATCTTCTCGAATGCTGAAGACGCCTGGAAGAGCACTTCCATTCAATAGGAGTAAAAAATGGTTTTGGAGCTCACTCAGCTGATCAGTGATCTGAAGAGTGAAGAAGATCTCCTCGAATGCTGGAGACGCCTGGAAGAGCACTTCCATTCAATAGGAGTAAAAATGGTTTTGGAGCTCACTCAGCTGATCAGTGATCTGAAGAGTGAAGAAGATCTCCTCGAATGCTGGAGACCCCTGGAAGAGCACTTCCATTCAATAGGAGTAAAAATGGTTTTGGAGCTCACTCAGCTGATCAGTGATCTGAAGAGTGAAGAAGATCTCCTCGAATGCTGGAGACGCCTGGAAGAGCACTTCCATTCAAAAGGATTGAAAATGGCTTCGGAGCTCACTCAGCTGATCAGTGATCTGAAGAGTGAAGAAGATCTCCTCGAATGCTGGAGACGCCTGGAAGAGCACTTCCATTCAATAGGAGTAAAAATGGGCTTTGGAGCTCACTCAGCTGATCAGTGATCTGAAGAGTGAAGAAGATCTTCTCGAATGCCGGAGAAGCCTGGAAGAGCACTTCCATTCAATAGGAGTAAAAATTGGCTTTGGAGCTCACTCAGCTGATCAGTGATCTGAAGAGTGAAGAAGATCTCCTCGAATGCTGGAGACGCCTGGAAGAGCATTTCCATTCAATAGGAGTAAAAATGGTTTTGGAGCTCACTCAGCTGATCAGTGATCTGAAGAGTGAAGAAGATCTCCTCGAATGCTGGAGACGCCTGGAAGAGCACTTCCATTCAATAGGAGTAAAAATGGTTTTGGAGCTCACTCAGCTGATCAGTGAACTGAAGAGTGAAGAAGATCTCCTCGAATGCTGGAGAGGCCTGGAAGAGCATTTCCATTCAATAGGAGTAAAAATGGTTTTGGAGCTCACTCAGCTGATCAGTGTTCTGAAGAGTGAAGAAGATCTTCTCGAATGCTGAAGACGCCTGGAAGAGCACTTCCATTCAATAGGAGTAAAAATGGCTTTGGAGCTCACTCAGCTGATCAGTGATCTGAAGGGTGAAGAAGATCTCCTCGAATGCTGGAGACGCCTGGAAGAGCACTTCCATTCAATAGGATTGAAAATGGCTTCGGAGCTCACTCAGCTGATCAGTGATCTGAAGAGTGAAGAAGCCTTTGAGCAATGATTTGCAGCGTTTTTTACCCACCAACATTTTATTTACCTACCAACTTTTTCTTACCTACCAGCTAGGTACTACCTACCACACCATACTGGCTTCACACCTTCACAATCAAGTTTATTAGAAAGAACTAAACGCTTCACACTCGATTGGAAAAATAGAAAGCTTCGTATGGAAATTTGATTACTGGTTACGCAGAAGGCAAAACTGTATACAAATCGAAGAAATGAACAGCGATCGCATTTTAGTCCGATAAAATTTGAATGGAGATTAGACCTCTTTTGCGATTCACACTCATGATTCTGTTTTATCGAAGGAAAACCTTCAAGTACTTGTAGGGACCGAACGGTTGGTCCTACAGAGCTCCGGGTGGTCTCAAAAATTTTTAAAAATTCAGTACTATTTAAATTTGGTGAAAAAACGATACCTTTATTTCGAGAGTTTTCGAGCTAGGGCACTCTTGAAAATTTCAACCCTTAATTTTCACCCCTTAGAAGTGACCTACATCAACCAAAAGCTTCGCGGCACAACTAGACCCCAAATGGAGCCCATATACAAAATTTGAACCAAATCGGTCCAGTGTTGCTAAGAAAAGTGCAGCGTACGGCGTACGGCGGACGGACGGAAATTTTTTTATTCGATTTTCGTATTCTACGTACCTTGAAACGTAAAACATCAAATTTTGAGGGGGGGTTAAAAATTTTTTTTTTTCTTGCTCGATTCCAAAGGCTTATTATTGAAAATAATAAACCAAAATGTAGATAATTTAAGGAAGATGGAAAGTTTAAATGTAGTGACAATTTGAAAATGGGACCAGCCATGTTGTGACGTGACGAGCTGCTCTTTACGACAGCAGTGCTACTTCTAGAAGTGTACATGAAACTACAGCTAGCATAGCTGTACTACTAGCTTACATGATTGAACCATGGAAGAAGATAGGAGGAAAGCTCACTTCAATGGGCCGATGCATGCTCTTTTTTCGTTTATCGCGACAGTAGTGTTCTCTTTAGGTGGCGAACAGAGTTAAGAAGTACTGTTCACAGTCACTAGAGCTCGTAACGCTTCCCCTCCCCCCAGCCCTGATAACAGTTACTCCAATGTACTTTTCAGATGTGTTTCTCGTTGCTAACGTATGTTTTCTCGTCTTTCTGTTTGATAGTGGTGCGTCTCCAAGTTTAATTTTCTCGTCTTTCTGTTCATCTACAGTGGTTCGTCTCTAGTTTGCTTTTCACTTATTCATAACATGAAGTAGTGTTGGTAGATGTCGATTCTGATAACTTGAGACCATCAGTAGGTACGCCTCGGCAGAAATGCAGTGATAAGAGTGATGCAGATGATAGATGATGATATTGCAGTGTAACTACAGTCCCTGGATATAATTTTTTGTAGGAATTTAGTTAGTTGCTATATTGAAAAAGTTGTGTTTTTGATATTGAAAAGAAATTACACTTGTCATATTTTGTGCCAATCAGTGGTTTTCTAGCACAATATTTTCGTTTTTTATTTTAAGGTAGGTATGTACATACCTGCCGTTACTCCTTTTCTCCTGGTATCTTATTTCTATAACTATTACGATAGTTATAGAGGACAGAGCGTCCGAAATCGTACTCCACAAGTAATATTGATGAAGTGCAATTTTAAAAAACCCGCGGGAATGAGCAGGGGGGACGAAGCTGCGCTCTAGCGACTGAGTGGTACAACATCAGAGGACTATGTTTTTCTTCGCCACCTAAAGGTTGCGCTGAAAGGGGGGGGGGGGGATTTTTCGTCACGTTTTTTGACGTTGACTGAGCTTTCCTCCTATCTTCTTCCATGATTGGACACAGGAGTGCGCCTACAACTCTACCCATTGACAATCTCTGACACTATTTGCCGAGACTTGTTTTACGCTTTGCCAGTGTACTGTTTTGTGGGAGGCACTTTCTTTACGGTAATTTTTTCCCTTATGTATTCCTGGTGTTAAGTGTTATTCTAGGGGCCTATTAAAGGATTGAACTTGTAATTCCAGAATCTAAAATTGAGGCCAATTCCCCATTAACGAAGAATAATTTGAATATACGATACCTGAAAATTCGCAGTAATGAATTGGCTAATGGCATACGATCTAGGTGACAAATATCGGCCAGTGCTCTGACCACCTCGAGAGATGGGTCAAGTATTAGTTGTTGCATGGGAGAATATTCTTCCTGCGGCATTATTAAATCGTGGAGATACCTCAATCGTAATCTCAGAGCACCCCATTCGCCCAGCGGAGGAATTCCAGTCAGAGGGTACCAATCTTCCACCTTAACATAAATTAACACCGTTCAATTTAATTCCAATAATATCTTCTAAATTGAATCAGTAAAATCCTGAGAGGAAGATATCGATACCTCTGCGCCCAAAGGGCCAAACTGCTTCCGGAACTACTATTTCTAAAACGCGAACGATTGTAGCGAGGCCAGTGTACATGAAGTCAACTAGGTTTTTTTGTAATTGGTCCAAAATCTATGTAAGATTGAATTCCAAACCGTTTTTTAATCATCCGCAATTTGTAATATTAAGAAAAAAAGATAAACTGGGAAGAGGTCCAGTTTGGCCCTATGGGCATAATTTGACCTTGAGATCTGTGAGCGACAAGGGGCCAAACTGCCAGTTTGGCCCTAAGGTTTGCGACTTTCCTTCAACTGGAAATTGCTCTGGTCAATCTGCAATTTCTTCTTCAATTAATACATCAGTTGAAATTAAACGTTAATAAATTATTATAATTAACAACCCATTTTTACAACTCTCTGGGTATTTTGTACCTGTCCAATCACTTATATTTTCGTCTTTCTTTGAAACCCCGATTTTAACTCACGTAGGTATGGTTGAATAGAGCCATTCTATTACCAAAACACAGAAATTAAGTAATTTCTGAAACACGGATAACGAAATTTTAATTATTCCAATAGTAAATGAACAGCATAGCATTTGAAACAAATCTAAAAATCATTGATTTTATCGTCATCTATTCAGCATTCTCCTCTTCATTTGTCTCAATGAGCTCATCACGTATGTTGAGCTTATTCTTCATCTGGAAGTATTCTGCGTGGTACTGGTGAGGAATCGCCCCTTTGGTACACAAACTGAAGGAAAAAGCAGGAGTGGTCACATTGACACAACTGGACGGCAAGAAAATTATCATTATTACACTTGATAAGTTACCTATCTTTCTGGTGTTCAGACTTGAACTCAATTGATTCAATGCAATTTGATTGATTTAGTTGTTTAACTGAATCGTCTGTACCTAAGCAAACATCAGGACTTGAAATAACGAACTCGATTCTGCCAAATCTTACTGATTCAAGAGCCATAAGTCATAAAAAATATTCTAGTCAATTTAATCGAAACTATTCGAATAATCATTATAATATAATGAGGTATAATGGTATGAAGGTATATTATACCTCTCTCAGTTGTTGTAGGGCCCGAAAAACCATGAGCTGAGATCTGGTTGAGAACACTTTCCCTTGCTTCCCCCTTCGAGTTCTAGCCATCGTTTGAAATCACCTTTTCCAAAACCACATTCGAGAAAGAACGAGTGGAGGGAGAATAGATTGTACTAAAGACAATCAAAAGAAACGCCTGCCAAGTGGTTGTGGCACATAGCTTCCTCGTATCCATAACCCAATTGTAGGTATAGTTGATCCGATACATAGTACTAGTCTCAAAAAACATCGATCTCTAAGTACCTTGCACTACCTTCATAGAGGACTATCTACACTCCAATTTGAACAATTCTGAGAAATTTCGCCGACATTGGATGAAAAAGTAGAAGTTATGACAGTTACAAATATTTCACGTTTGAACATGTGAAAGTTATGGCTGGTACAACGAAATACACGTTTGCACATGCGCAGTAGCAACTATTAGTCTGTAGGCGATGATTTTTATAGGGGACCATCTACACGCTATTCCGTACAATCCCTGAAATTTTCATTGAAATCGGATGAAAAATGTAGAAGTTATGGGTGCGCAAGGATTTCATGACAGACACACGGACAGACAGACAGACACGGAACCAAAATTGTTCAGAAAGGTCCGAAACGAGTGGAAACTTTGTTTCTGGAGAACATTTTTTTTAAAACTTGAAAAGTGAAAACAAAGCTTCCCCTACCTTGGTGGACTCGAACGCAAAAACTGATGGAAAAACAATACCTTTTCATCAGAATATTTTGAGTTACGGCGTTTTCAAAATTTCAACCGTTATTTTTCAACCCTTAGAAGTGACCGACATCAACCAAAATCTTCGGGGCACAACTAGACCCCAAATGGAGCCTACATACCAAATTTCATCAAAATCGGTCAATGCTAAGTGGGGAAAGTGCCGCGTACGGCGGACGGACGACCAAATTTTTATTCGATTTTTGGATTCTACGTACCTTGAAACGTCAACCAACAAATTTTGAGGGGGGAGGGGTTAAAAAAATGGTTTATTGGTCGATTCCAAAGGTTCATTATTGAATATAATATAACAAAAACACAGGATGGAACAAGTTGGTAGGTAGTGGACGTGAACATAATAAAGGGTCAGAGATCGATTTTCTAGTCAGTTGTTGTGGTTCTGTGCCATTATATTTGTCTCTGACACGCAAATAGCAATCAGAATAGTTTGTGGCTGCGTTTTAGTTGGTGAGATCAGCAGTTTGGCCCTACGAATCACGTAGATGGATGCAGTTTGGCCCTAATCACTTTTCGTTTAAATTCCAGTTTGGCCCTTCGGACTTCTGACCTTGAAACCGATTTCAGTTTGGCCCTTTGAACAAGAAAAAGCAGTTTGGCCCTTTGGGCGCAGAGGTATCGATATGGATCTCGTCCGTTCAAGTCCAAAACACTAGCGATTCATCTTGATTGGAAGAATTCTATAAACCACAAAATATGAATGTTTAAAATGATTTTTCCATCCATTTGCATTTGAAACGAGTTTTTTTTTTTTTTTTTTGCGTGGCATTGTCATCGCCAGCTGTGGTGCATTGAAATGTGTCTTATTTCAAGTCCTAATTTTAATCTACGTACATAAATACAATAGATAATATTATTTCGTTCCAACATTTTAGTTTCATTCCAACCCTTCCAGGATTCAAATGATAACAAGACACCTTTCTAGCATCAACTTTCCGTCACCATGTCTGGAACACTAGCGCATCCTGGCATCGTTCTGAGTTGTAAGTTTGCTGATGGATGATTGGGGTACGTTCTTCCAGGTCAATGAGCTATACAGGGTGTAAGCCTAACTGGTCTGCCATACGGTACCAGTCGATTCTACAACTAATTTGCAACAAAAAATGTCTCCTAGCAATTTTTTTAACCCTTCGTTTTCGAGTTATTTTAACTTTAAACTGTTTTTTTCGTGATTTTGACCTTATGTCATTAAATTGGTCATAACTCCGTTAATTAGCTGTGTAAATTACAATTTGAGGATACCGTTGGAAAGAGCATTAAATTTCCCATTGGATAGATGCCTTAACTTTTTTTTGAGTCAAGGTTTGAGACATCAAAACGTCCTCTAAAAAGAGAATTTTACGTAATTTTGGAAACCTTGCATTTTTTCAATCTCAAATTGAACTACGAGAACCCTTACTTTTTCAAGATGCAAGAACAGTGAAAACTGCGCCAGAATCTCAGCTTTCCAATGGTATAATCAAAACATATTCTACAACCGTATTTAGGGGAGAAATTCGGGTTTGAACGCGGAAAACCGTGCATTTTTTCAACGAAATCGGCGCTCCTCCTAGTCGATCTGAGGGGTCGGACGATGGGAGTGGGTGGGCGGGGCGCCGCAGTAGACAGCGAGGCCTCCGGAAACAGGATGCCAGAGCGCAGATTTCGTTGAAAAAATGCACGTTTTCCGCGTTCAAACACAAATTTCTCCCCTAAATTCGGTTGTAGAATATGTTTTGATTACACCGTTGGAAAGCTGAAATTCTGGCGCAGTTTTCACTGTTTTTGCATCTTGAAAAAGTATGGGTTCTCGTAGTTCAATTTGAGATTGAAAAAATGCGAGGTTTCCAAAATTACGTAAAATTCTCTTTTTAGAGGACGTTTTCATGTCTCCAACCTTGACTCAAAAAAAAGTTAAGGCATCTATCCAACAGGAAATTTAATGCTCTTTCCAACAGTATCCTCAAATTGTAATTTACACAGCAAATTGAAGGAGTTATGACCAATTTAATGACATAAGGTCAAAATCACGAAAAAAAAGTTTGAAGTTAAAATAACTCGAAAACGAAGGGTTTAAAAAAATTGCTAAGAGACATTTTTTGTTGCAAATTAGTTGTAGAATCGACTGGTACCGTATGGCAGACCAGTTAGGCTTACACCCTGTATAGAACTAGCACGAATGCATGAAAAATCTGAAAACATGAACTTCATTTTCACGACAACTTATTCATAACGACTGGAGACGGTTAAATCATTGACTAGGATGCTCGCTCCACTCGGATCCCAGGAAAGAAAAAATATCAATCAATTCATTAACAAATATATCAAATCCTAATATCATAATATGCCCTCGGAAGCGCTAGCGTTGGATTAGTAATGCAAATCCCTACATTTGCATGTCACGCGTGAACCCAAACTTACCTCGTCGCCATTGTTTAAAGTTGATAGTTCGACAGTGACTTCAGCAACCTCCGTATCTTTAGATCTCTTCCCTTTGTTATACAATGTGATTGTGAAACTAAGTACGTCAGAAGGTACATCACTGCAATGAACACATAACGCAATCAAACCATGTTATTTCGCTATGGAAACTGATGAAACAAAATTGCAATTCAATACGTTAGAGAAACAAATCAAATTCAAAAATAACGCACGTACGGAAGAAAGATTTTAGATACTCACTCCAACACAAATTCCTCATCCCAGACAGGGTCAGGCCCTGATTTGACTTTAGTCCGAGCAACTTTGACTTGATTGAGTGATATAATACAGAAGGGGTTAGGAACGAGTTTGAACGGTAATCTACAAAACACAAAGAACAAGTTTTAGCATTTAGCAAGAAAGGGACTACGAAGAAATGTATTGTATTTTGATTAGCATTGTTGGCGAACCTATGAGCGTCGAGAAGATGAAGATGAAGGCATCGTAGCTCCCGCAATCTCTGAACTTTGGGAGATCTGGTGAGCTGGGAGACGCACAAAGGCTTAATTGCTCCGATCCAATCCTGAAGGCAATTTTAAACATATTAAGTAAGTGTGAGCTCT
>CM019179.2:44678236-44837149 GCA_009739505.2 Apolygus lucorum
TTTGTCAATCGAGTTTATAGAATCGATTCTTTTGGTCGTGACATCACACACACAATCGATTATTTTCGAATAATCGATTATTTAAAACGATTTTTCATTGTTTGATGGGGCCATGGACATGGATGAATGAAATATGGACATACTAGGTCCATGGCCATGGATGAATGAAATATCGCGGTTTAGTTCGATAAAATGAGTCTCGCAAGTTCGAAAGTTCACTCTAGTATCCATGGATCTTATCCACAGAGTACCGGAGACAAGTTAGTATCCCAGGATCCATGACCATCCATGATACAGTATCCATGATCCATGTGGATGGTCCACGGAAGTCACGGAGAAGGTATACTCTTCGAGTTCACGAATTTCGGAAATTTCGCCTTGCCTCGGGTTAGCAACAAAGGATGCGAACGCAACGCAAATGGCAAATCACGTCAAAAGTGTAGAAGTTGTTGCTTGCTAGTTCTGCGTTAATTTGAAATTGACTTCAATTCAGTGATTAAATCAGGCGAGATTTATAGTTCATAACGGTCTAACTAGTTGATGAGTTTGTGTTGTGAGGGATCATTGGATTTCGCGGATCTGGGGGATTTCCCGTTATCATCGACTGTGTCACTCAAAATCCCGTCTTCGCGAAGTGACCCAACTGATCCATTTCTATGGCCTAGCATGAACACCTCAGTTCGCTCGCGCTCTATCGAATAAACTCATTCATTTCGCCTTTCGTCGGTTAATACGGATTTGAAATTATTTCGCGATATGGCCGAGTTCATCAGAGGAGGGTGTGGGACTGGTATCATCCTGCCTAAAGAGAAGCTCCATGGGTCTCCCAGCACTGGGAGTGACGAAGGGCACGATTTGGCCATTCAGGATGATTTCGACCCTTTTCTAGCTCCGGAAGAGGTATTGGCCAACGAAACTGCCCCTAGTGCTCCACCAGAAACTCAGTAAGTAATTAGCAGTTATGAAACCACTTAAGAGCGAATAGGATGTGTTAATCTTATAGCCTCGGTTGCCTTATCTGCCACCCAAGATCTTCCTAACTGTTGCTCTTCTCACCAGCCTTCTTGCGTGCCTATTTTGCTCTTTCATTGAAAACCAAAAAGTACCTACCTTATGCTCTCTGATATTTTCATTAGTGATTACCTGGGAACTCTCTGCAGTAGAATATTGAATTTCCACATATAGACTCACTAGTTTTCCTCCTATTTTCCCTGATTTTCTTCTTTTTTGTTCCTCTTTAAGTTATATAAATACGAACCAAAATTTCTCCGCTACCACAAAAACATGGACTAGGCGATGTAGGTACCTATTTGTTTTATTGACTATTGATACATTTTGTACTCCCTGCTGCAGCGTCAGACATGCTAACATGCTATTGAAGTTTCAGCTTCATAGGACAACAAGGAGCGTAATTAGCTCACAAAATAAGGAGCTCATGTCATCATTAGGACTCTGCAGGCCCTGCAGTCGAATCATTCTTCAGGAAAAGTCAGGGGTTTCTCATTCTAATCTACTCAGAATTCATAATTGAGCTATCGTACCAATTTCGAGCTCGGTATTCCACCTAGTTTGGCTAATAGGTAATCGTGAAAATGAAAAGCCGCCTGGTGTCGTGCCTTGCAACCATGGCCAAATCTGGGAAACTAAGAAGTTTCCATGTTCAAGGATACTGGAAGCATTTCATTCTCAAACACAGCATGACATGACATACATTGTATTAGATACATTGTAAAATACCTAACGATGGTTATCAACTCCCAGTGCTAGTAGTGCTACTTTTCAGATGTAGTTCTCTACTCTCCGTAGAAAAGTTTCCTTTGCAATGAAAACACCGTTTTTAATTTGCAATTTTTGATTGAAAGAAATGCATTTTTCACTCAAAAGGATTCTTCGATACTAAGCTGAAATTGTTTTTAAAATAATTAATTTTTTTTCTTTTTGGAGGGCAGTTGTGTAAGTTGTGAGTTGTTTCTTGCAAGGGAGGTTTCTCACAAACTGAAGGATCACATTTAAGTTCTGTAATATCTACTTCGAGTAAAATGAGAGTGAAAATTATGGTTTCGCCACAGTAATAATGTGAATAGTATTATTAATTTATTTATTCTCAGTAAAGCCACAAATCACACCTTAACTCAAGGTTGATATGTTTTTCTCAGATGGTATCATGGTCGCTTGGATCGCTACACGGCTGAGGAGAGGCTGTGGAGCACCTCGAAAATGGGGAGCTACCTCGTTCGAGAAAGTGACAGGAAACCTGGCTCTTACGTTTTGTCATACCTCGGGAAAACTGGCATCAATCACTTCAGGTACGTAGGCACCACAGTGATACGTGTATAAGTATTGGTCTGTTTGGAGAGGCAGTCCTGAACGGTTCGGAGGGGTTTGGAGGAGTCCATTCGCCTCTATCCACTCCCCTTTTCAGTTCCGGTTTGGTTCCGGACTGCCTCTCCGAACAGACCCTATGATACTCTATATTATCCCTTAGCGAACGAGTACTCACGGGATCAGCGGCGCTGATCCCGGCCTTTCTCCGCTGAAATCGGCGCCTTTCTCGTGGTTCGTGCATGCCCTGGATCCCCTGGTCAGTATTTCGCGAAATTGAAGGGAAAAAACTTGAAAAGTTGTACCTAAATTTTAAATCTTAATGGATTTTATAGATTCATTAGTGCACGACCTTCGGGAATTGAAAACTGAAATATTGCCCCTGGAATCATCAAAATCGAACATTAATTGCCAGAGAAATATGGGAAAACCCGTTTATTCAGTAGTTTTTCCATTTTGGTTTATTTTTTTCAATAATTAACCTTTGGAATCGACCAAGATATGCTGACGACATCGACATTGTGGCCAGAACCAAGCAGGATATGGAACGAGCCGTTGTTGCTCTAGAAGCTGCAAGCCATGATATGGGGTTGACCATCAATGAGTCAAAAACCAAATACATGGCAGCTGGTTTGGCTCATAGAGACAATTTGCCATCACACCTCACTCTTAGACAGTATGCATTTGAAAGGGCAAGTCAATTTAAATACCTCGGTTCCACAGTCACCTCAAAAAATGACCCCTCCGCCGAAGTCAAAGAGCGGCTTATGGCAGCTAATAGAGCTTACTTTGCCATGATCAAGCTTTTCAAATCCGTGCATCTGTCCCGTACAACAAATTTCAACCTGTACAAGGTGCTGATACGACCAGTAGTGACCTACGCCTCAGAGACGCCCTTGACCAAGCATGACTGCGAACTGCTGAACAGATTCGAAAGAAAGGTTCTTCGCTGAATCATTGGACCTGTCTGCGAAACGAGGTGGAGAAGAAGGTACAATGCTGAGCTGTACGAAATGTATGAGGACCCTCCTGTTTCACGTATTATCAAGTCTGGAAGGCTTAGATGGCTGGCCATGTAATGAGAATGCCTGAGTCAGAGGTGCTCAGAAAGCTATTTACTGGTGATCCTGGAGGTCGTAGGGGACGTGGTCCTCCAAAAATGAGATGGTTGGATGGAGTGGAGGAGGATCTCCGGCAGATGGGTTGTAGAGGCTGGAGGACGATGGCGAAGGATCGAGGCATCTGGCGAAAGCTTGTTGAGGAGGCCAAGGTCCACCCTGGACTGTAGAGCCAATGAAGAAGAAGAATCGTCCAAGAAAAAAAATTTTCAACGCCCCCTCAAAATTTGATGGTTTACGTTTCAAGGTACGTAGAATCCAAAAATTGAATGAAAATTTGGCCGTCCGTCCTCCGTACGCCGTACTTTTGCCACTTAGCATTGACTTGAAATTTGGTATGTGGGCTCCATTTGGGGTCTAGTTGTGCCCCGAAGATTTTGGTTGATGTAGGTCTCTAAAACTTTAAAAATGTTGATATAAAGGTATCGTTTTTCCATCAATTTAAGATAGTATAGATTTTTAGAATTGTTGAGACCACGCGGAGCCCTGTAGGACAAACCGTTCGTTCCCTAGGAGAATTTAAGGGTTGGACTTACGATAAATCAGAAACACGAATGTGAATCTCAAAAGACGCCGAATCTCCGTTCAAATTAAAGATGATCGAAACGCGATCGATGTTTTTCTTCATGTTGGATGGTTGGTGGCTTCGCAGACGATTTCTCTGGCAATTATTGTTCGATTTTGATGATTCCGGCGGCAATATTTCAGTTTTTCAATTCCCTAGGGCCGAGGACTAATGGATTTCTAAAATCCTTTAAAATTTCAAATTTAGGTACAAATTTTCAAGATTTTACCCCTTCAATTTCGCGAGATATTGACCCGGAACGAGGAATGAACGGCGACCGTCTGAGACCCCCTTGATTCGATGTTTTCTGAATATTCCTCGCGGTTCACTAAAAATGCTCCAACTCAAAAATCGTCCGATCTCGCTTAAATTTGGAGGAGATAGTCCTAAGATTATGTATCTTTGACACAATATTAGAAAAAAAACTATATAAATATCTTTTAGAAGGGTTCCATGGCCTTGAAAAATGAAATTTACGAAAAATGAACGATTCATTTGGCATTGTTAGTTATAGATGTACTTTTGCTATTTCTTTCAAGTTTTTCGGTTTTTCGGTTTTTGCTAATTCTTGTGTTCTCCGTCATAATTCCGAGAATAAAGAAACAAACAGGAAAAAAGTCACACTGGCACAGACGAGAGCCGGTCAAATCAACGGGCGAAAATCAGTAAAAACGATAGAGTATTTTTGTACTTGGCGTTTCGTTTTACTCGTATCTAGTCACACACGTGAAAAGTCCCTTGACGCCAAAAGCCAACTTTTGGCGTTTGAAAAAATCCGCTGTCTACGCGAGGGTGCGCTACGTGAGGATAACCTCAGAGTAGATGGAGTTGTTTTTCTTCTTCCATGGACTACCCAAGGTATTTTAAGGTTGAACAGAAAATACTATTTGTTTGTACCTACCACTACCTCTCCACTTCGTCATTAATATTGAAGTTATTTTAATTCAATTCTCATTATTGTTTCATTTTCTATGGGTTCCAATTTTTCTCGAATAGGTTTTACTATCATTTGTTAGGTAGGTACTAAAATACTTCTTTATTCATTTTACTGGTATCTATATATGTTACAACCGGGTAAAGACAAAATAAACACGACAACTCTTCTCAAATTCGCACAATATAATAATTCACTTAAACCAAAAACTGAGAGCCAAAACAATAAAACCGGGAAAGTAACAACAAATCGTCCTTATTCAGGTCTACCATAACCAGGACTGCAACATGCCCTAAAATCGGTAAATTACCGTCCAAACCCACAACAATATATAACATATATGCATATTATGCAGTTGATTATTGATAACTATTAAATATTATCTATAATAAAAAAACAATAATAATAAAAAAACAATTAGGTAATAAATTTAAAAACATTAATAATATCTATAACGTAGTAGGGATTTCTTATAATATTTATAAGAAATCGAAAAATATTATTGAATAATAAAACCTTCGGAAAATTTGGTCTGTAAGGGAGTACTAGATTGTTTAAGTGGTTATGTTGAATCCTCAAGTCAGATTTGGTATATCCTGGGGTTTGACAAGAACTTCCTCTTCTACCATGGAAATTTCTGAAATGGGGTGCTTTTTCACTAGCAGAAACTAGCAGAATCATCGAATACTTGCTCAAGTTCCTTCTCAGTGGAGGAACTCTGCCAGATGGACTCACCTCATGGACTCCATCCATTCTTCCATAACTTTTATCATGATACTTGGAACATGAAAAAGAAAAAATTAATATCCTATCTGAAAGGGGAACAAAATTTGATTTGACAAGGAGTAAAAATCCGCCAAAGTAACCTTGCCAACTTAACTTATAAGCATCACGTTAACGTCACTACAGGAGTTCACTTTTCACGATTTCACGGAGGAGATCTGAAAAAAATGACGTGGAAAGTTAGCATCTACGAGTGCTCGCGCTAGCTGCTCTTTTTCACGTTTCGCGTTTTGTCAACACGGGAAGTACAAAAATACTCTAATGGGTCGTAAGATGGACAAGTGGTATTCCTAACTTTCTGGATTATGATGCAGTGACACCCCCCCGGTGACTTTTGAAGTGCACCACATCATCGCCAGAGTGCAGGGAAGGCTTAAACGTGAGGAAATAGTCGTAAATACACGATGGGAGATGAATTGGAGCTGGTCGTCAAAGGGTTGAACTCAAGTATTTTATTGTCAAAAAAATGTTCACGATCTTCCTTGGAGATATTAATCAGGTATTTAGTAGATCCGCTGATCAATATTGTCTCCGTTTTCACTTGTAATGTATCCATACACTTCATCTTTCTTCTTGGAGTAAAACTGAATTTTCAGACCAATATATCGAAACCAAAGTACCTAGCAGTAATTGAATTTTTTAATTGTGTTTCTAATTTCTCAACATACAAACTGCTAGTGTGTTTCGAACATTCAGTAAGGGAAATCCTCATTGCTTTCATTCACAATCTAAATTCCTTGGAAAGAAAACATTACGAGAGCATGAATATTTTAAATAGCCGCTCTTTATTCTGCCGAAAATGTTGTTAACGTAATCAGCTTTCCTCATGAAGCAAGTATAAGTTGAATGAAAGGCAGTGCTGAGAGCGAATCAAATCCCAGTCCTACTGGGCACTCTGCTTCCTCTCTCTTCATTATTTTTCCACTCATTGTATTGGATTCTATAACAGTAATCCAATATCGATCTGTCCCTATAATTTATCTATCTCAAAAAACGCCTTTAGTCAATGCGCCTTGAATTGTACCAGAAATGGTTGTAATAGTATTTACATTACAGATGTTTAATTTATTTTATCGATAAAATCACGTCATCGTTTGATTATACCTATTATACAATTGGAATACAAAACTGACTTTCATGTTATAATTTACTATAATAATATATTTACTATAATATTATGTTCTGTGATAAAGTGAGAGCTGACCGAATAGTCCAATTTATGTATAGAATGAGAATTAAAAATTCATTCATTCTCTCTCCTTTTGGTTTATTATTTTCAATAATGAACCTTTGGAATCGACCAAGAAAAAAAAAATTTTATCACCCCCTCAAAATTTGATGGTTTACGTTTCAAGGTACGTAGAATCCAAAAATCGAATAAAAATTTGGCCGTCCGTCCGCCGTACTTTTGCCACTTAGCATTGACCGATTTTGATGAAATTTGGTATGTAGGCTCCATTTGGGGTCTAGTTGTGCCCCGAAGCTTTTGGTTGATGTAGGTCACTCCTAAGGGTTCCAAAATCAATTTTGAAATTTTGAAAACGCCCTAACTCAAAAAATGTTGATATAAAGGTATTGTTTTTCCTTCAATTTAAGATTCTATAGAATTTTTAGAATTTTTTGAGACCACGCGGAGCTCTGTAGGACAAACCGTTCGCTCCCTACGAAAATTTAAGTGTTTATTTTGAAATATATATATATATATAAATCAAAACACGAGTGTGAATCGCAAAAGAGGCATAATCTCCGTTCAAATTAGAGCTGACCGAAATGCAATCGATGGTTGGTGATTTTGATTTTTTTTTTAATTTTTTTTTTTTTTTTGATTTTTTTTCTGATTTTTTTTTTTATTATTTATTTTTTTTTTTCATATTGGATGGTTGGTGATTTTGTAGACGAGTGATCTATATAAAAATAATAAACCGTTGTGTAATAATTTGCAGCGTTTTGAACTTAGTTGTGAAAATTGGATCCTCCTTAAATTATTTTTCATGGAAATATCACCATTTTTAAAAAAGTTACTAAGAGCTATAATGAGCTCTAAGACGTGGAAAGTATCGAATAAAGTTTTTACAACAACAAGTTAATTGTTTCAAAAATGTATCCTTCTCGTTGCAATCTGGAAGTTAAATTACACGTCTATCAGAGAATACTGAACAATACCTTCAAAGTGTGTTAAAATATCCTTTTTAATTAGGTCGGCAAGACTTGTGCGTAACTTGTTTGATACTTATCGAAATCGATTCAACTTCTTTTGACTCATTATTCTGGTGAACGAAGTTTTAATTTACTCGGTTTTTATCGAGGAATGCAAATTTACGTCTATTTTAGGATATAGTTGTTTTTCTTCGGAAATTCTGTAATATAAGGTAGCTCCTGATGCACTCTTTCGTGTTCAAATAATTTTAGTGCGAGTATGCTGTATTTTCCCTTGGATATCAAGCATATTCCAATGTTTTTGTCGCACCTGTCCGTCGTGGGAAAGTGCGTCGTTGGGCCTAATCTCCTTAAAAATTATGAATATAATAAGCAACTCCAAAAACTGTACATAACTTTACTTGGGGCACTTGTATCCTACAGCCAATATAGTTCATTTAGTGGTTTCATTTGAAGAGCAAGAGATGTTAATCAGTATGAAACAACAACCTTTGACTTTGAAGCTGAGTGTTCAGGCACCTTTTGACTTTGTGACCTCCCAATGAGTTTACTGCTTCCATTGTAGCGCTTTACTGAGCCGAGCATGATGTTGCGTATTATAATTCCCATCCTAAATAGAAGATCGCTGGATGGTTTTGATTTATTGTAGTTATGATCTGGTTTCCTGCTCCTCCTTACCTCACTTCTAGCCTCTGTTTTTCTTTCCATTAGAATCACCGCAGTGTGTGGCGATTTTTACATCGGAGGTCGCCAATTCTACTCCCTTTCCGATCTCATCGGCTACTACACCAACTGCTCGGATCTGTTGAAACGGGAACGTCTGGCTCACCCTGTGCCCCCTCCAGAACCCGTCAACGACAAGAAGAGAATCGTAGCTATTCTTCCCTACACCAAAATGCCCGACACTGACGAACTGAGGTGAGCAGATTCAACTTCCATCCTTGAGCGTTTGCATTCAATTTCTATGTCTATGTCGCTTTATATTACCTTATTTTAGAAAACTACATGAACATGACTTTAAAACGCTCAATATTTTTTTATTTTTTTTAACGAAAAATAGCTCCATTTATTTTTAAAAAATTTGCTTAGAAAAGTAAGATTATGGATATGGGTATTGGAAAATTTTACCTTGACTCCATTTATAATATACATTTTTTTATAAAGCTATTTTGATGTTACCTATTGATTACTATATTAGTTTGATTACACTATTAGTTTGTGTGCAATAGGTCGGTCTAGTAGATACTGAAAGATATTATCTTTCAGTATCTACTAGACCGACCTACTGCACACAAACTAATAGTGTAATCAAACTAATATAGTAATCAATAGGTAACATCAAAATAGCTTAATTTTCTTCAGAAATTCGCTAAAAGTACATCATCGTTGAAAGTCTGAGATCCAGATGAAGTTTTCTTTAGCTGCTTGAAACTTATAATAATTATAAGTATCTTTCTCGAATTCTATGAATTATTAACACACAAATCTGGCCTGTGCCTCAAGGCCAAACGGTTAATCAACACTTTCACCGAGAGGTCCTTGAAAGACTTCGAAAAAGAGTCTTTCGAGTGCGACCAAACATCAAAATGAACTGGGTGTTGCATCACGACAATGCACCATGTCACACTGCAATCTCAATAATGCAGTTTTTAGCCAGTAAAAACATTCCTGTAGCTCCTCAGCCTCCTTATTCGCCAGATTTGAGTCCCTGTGACTTTTTTCTCTTCCCGAGATTGAAAAATCACCTTAAGGGAACTCATTTTGGGACACTTGCGAACATTCAAAAAGCTGTAACCGACAAGCTGAAGGCTATTCCAGTATCGGAGTTCCAGAAATGCTATGATGATTGGAAGAACCGTCTCCAGCGCTGTGTGGCTTCCAAAGGGAACTATTTTGAAGGAGACAGTATTGCATTATAATATTCTTTGAATAAAAAATTGAAAAAAGATCAGTCTCTTTAGTCATAGATCAGTCTCTCAGTTACTTTATTTACACACCTCGTAGATGGTTCCCTTTGAAAATCATCGCTCCCAGGCTGATAGTAGCCTTTGCGGATACGCAAAAGTACATTTCCTTGTTACTGCTATAACTCTACATTTTCCTACAATATTCAGAGATTGTGCCGTTTGACGTGTGGAGTCCCCTATGAGGGTGGTGCAAGGTATTTAGAGATTGATTTTTTTAGATCAACTACTACGCATCGGATCCTCTGTACAGTCGGGTTACGGATACGAGGAAGCTATGTGCCACACCCACTTTCAAGACTTTTGTTGTCTTACAGTGTTTACTTGACTTCAAAACATCCTAAAACAAGAAGGAAAAGGTCATTTACTTATATTTTTTGCCTTTTTTTGTTATGTGTTCTCTTAGGTGGTCCCGACTGAGTTGTTGAATGGCCATCAAATCGTAAGCTCTAAAACGAAATGCTGATTGAGGGGGGGGGGGGGGGTATTCTGGTCCGAGAGTAGAGAGGGGCAAATAGTGGTACAAATTCTCGTAGAACCTAAACATGCCTCATTAAACGTGAGTGGACGTGTTCATGCGTGTTCGAGTAACTTTCCCTGGTATAAAAGAAACTGATATACAGTCAAAGTAGAGGATACAAACCCTTGAAATCGTAGGAAACCTCTTTAACGGGGAACTGGTCGAACATTTTCGAACGACACTGAATTACTGAATATCAGATGATACTAGTTTGTAACCTGTGATTAGATGCCTCCGTTAGAAAGTAAAACTGATCTTAAAGCAGAAGAGAAACAGTTCCAAGTACAGCCTGGAAACTGACCAATAGATCGTAGGGTAACTGACTCGAAGACAGGAAGATCCGATTCAAATACAGAAGGGAAACTTCTTTTTCTCTGACTACCTGACACTTGTAGTTTGGCCGCTCAAGGATCTACCCCGTAAAAGACTTATTCTCACCATTACCTCCGTGATTAGTTGTTCAGTTATTACTCCATGTCTCATCAAAATTATTTCTTACAGTTTTCAGAAAGGAGACATATTTTTCGTTCACAACGACATGGGGGATGGCTGGCTGTGGGTCACCGCTCACCGCACTGGCGAACAGGGAATGATTTTTCGAGATCTCGTCGACGATTTGGATGAAAACATCGATCCAAACACTGTCTTCAGCTGGTTCCATCCCAATGTGTCCAAAAGCGACGCGGTCGACATGCTTGTTAAATGTAAGCAGAAATTCCATAACTAAAGATGGTTAAGTATACATTTTTTGTTGTTTGTTGATGCGCCGCAAACACAAATAGGTCTGTGCATCTACTTACGGTTTAATGATTCTTCTTAACCCTGTACTTTGCAATGTCTAATATACCATACTTGTTTTCTGTTCAAATTTTAAGATTGTAGAAACTTTTTCATTTTTATCATGTTTTTAGAGAGTCAAGGGTACACTTTAGGGGAAAAATTGAAACGAATCTCCATAGGAAAATAACCTAAATTTTAGATAATAAACTCGTTATTTCTTTGATTAAGACTGCGTAGTTGTACTGGTGTGCATTCACGTTTACTACATTTTCTAATCAGTACGTGTAGCAAGTGAGAAGGTATAATAATTATACCTAGCTAGTAAGTAATTATTATTACTAGCGGTTCTTCTATTATTTTATTTTATGGATTCATTTTTCCTTTTTTTTAAATTTTATCCTGATTGAAACAGAACGAAATGCATTTTATTTAATAACAATTCTCATTTATCGATGACTTGGCTGTGTACGATATGTAGGTACTTACTATACTACACATATTTAAAATTTGTTTAAATTTCAAAATTTTAAAAGCTTTCTCAATTTATCATGGTTTTGGAGGTTCTAAAGTATACTTCAGGGGGGGGGGGGAGAAATTTGAAAGATTCGCCATGGAGATACTTTTGCCAAGTATAGGGTTAAACATCAGTTTCTCACGATCTAGTTCCCCGATTTCGCTCAAATTTGGAGGCTGGTTTCGGGGAGGGTCAAAGATTATTGGAAATCGATTTCGTCGATTAGTAGACGTCATAATTCATGTGGAAAAAACCGAGTTTCGTCTAGGAGAGCCAAACTGAAAAGGAGATGTCGATATCGGTGTATCAGTATGTCCGACGTATCGGAAGAAATAGATCGATATATTTACCTCTAGTTCCGGTTTTAAGGTTTTCCGCATTTCCCTACACATCAAATCGCCTCTTTATGACACCAATTTTGGGTACACGTTTCTCTGCATTCGTTTGAGCTAGAATGTTGAAATTTTTCTAGTGGTTCACCCAGCTATTGCGTTGAACTGGTGGGGCCTTTAAAAAAAAATTAGTTGTGAGACCTCAAACATATTTTGAAAAAATTACAAATTTTTGATTTGGAATACAGTAAAAATGTTGAACAATGTTATGAAATTTCGTGGAAACTGGCCCCAGTAGTTGTTCATGTGGAATGATGCATGAGAACCTATTCAGTTAACTATTTCAGGTGCTGTGGGATTCACAGACAATTACGCCATCTGTTTTGTTTTATACTGTTTACGTTTATACTGTTTATTGTCGAAAATCAAAGAAGGTTCTAATCAGTCGAACTTGATAAATCCACCATCTAGATCGTGCTTGTGTGTTTAGTTCCAAGTGCCCTTCGGTAAAACCTTCCTCTAAAGACCCTAGAACTACTGCAGTAATAGGTAGTAGGTAGGTATCTCACTTGATCGAGTGTTATTGTGGTTTGAGGTCTTCGGCACTGAGGTATCTGTACCATAAACTATTCGTCTTAGGAAAGGTACATCCTGTATTTCATTTTTTACACTATTCATTTTAGTTAGAAAATTTTCCCGAAATTATTTCCCATATTCTATAAAATTTATAGAAATTATATCATTTAATGATATAATTCTCAATAGATCGATGTACCGTTGCCATCTCCATCAACATGGTCTCTAGTAATTTCTTAATCGTGTTGATGGATCGTGTTGTTGTGTTGGTGTTTCTTTCGTGTGTTTTCGGAAAACTGTAAATATAGTCGTGAAAATTATAATTGATCTTTTAGAATTCATTTTTACACCACCGTATTCAATATGTCCTTGTTATAAGCTATACATACTGCCCACCCAATTTGATCAATTGGTGGATATTGCGCTTCATTTTAGAGTTGGAATTCCTTTAATTGATTCCGAATTAAGTTTCAAAAATAGATTTAAAAAAAATAGGTACCTATAAGATTTGAAATTCATTTCTTGAAATTCAAGTTTTTATGTTTCCTCCCAAATTATTTGGTTTTGGCAGTGGATGATACGTGATTTCATGATTCACAGGTGGTCCTGGAAGCTTCCTCGTTCGCCCTAGCGACAATTCACCTGGAGATTATTCTCTGTTCTTTCACATCAACAATCAAATCCAACGATTTAGAATCGAGAAGAAAGGCGTTCGATACCTCATGGGTGGACGCACGTTCGAGTGTTTGGACGCCGTCATAAATCGATATAGAAAAGAACAGATCGTTGAAGGGCACACTCTGATACTAGCTGTCGGCCGAGTAAGTTTGTCTTTGATATTACATCTTCATGAATTTACGAATAGGGCACCCCGCGGGAACTTTGTATTTACAGCCCAATTTTAGTGTAACATTGTTGCTAGAAAAAAGAACACATGTTGAAAAAAAAAGAGCTGTTTTCAATGGGGGAGTGCTCTATCATGTTGTAAGGATGACCTAGTGCTGGATGTGAGGATGCTATATCTGAAGGCTCCCTACGTCCCAGTCTTAGTCTTATAGTCTCCCTTTTTCTCAAAATCTCACTTTATATTGACCCTCTCGATATGATAATATTAGCCACAGTGCTCAACCAACTCGGTGGTATTAGATGATATCAGTCGTACAGGGTGATACCAGAGCTCTGTGGGTGTGTCTGTGCTGGTTATAGGATTGGGATCAGAATTAAGAAAGAATTGATAATAGTGAAAAGAGTCTTAAATAATTTTCTTTGTTAGTAAAAATCCCCCCTTTTACCTATTTATTTAAATCCTAAACTCTAAAGGTGGCCATTCACTAGCGCTCCATCCAGCCAAATGGCGCGGTGGCACTCCAAAGTAGTTGTGTGAATGGAGCGGTCGGCTCGGTCGGATATCCGGGCCATCCAAAATCCACCGCGCCACGCTGTTTGGCGGGCCAGCCAAACTCACGTGAACGGTTGGTCCTTCATAACTCCGGGTGGTCTCATTCGATTCTAAAAATTCAATACTATGGTAAAATGATGAGAAAACAATGCCTTTATAACGAAAGTTGTTCAACTAGGGCGTTTTGAACTTTTCAGCCCTTATTTTTCAACCCTAGAAAATACTGACATTAACCAAAAGCTTCGGGTCACAACTAGACCCCAAATGTAGCCCATATAACAAAAATAATGTCATCAAAATCGGTCCATGGAAACTAGGGATAGTGCCGCGGATGGAAGGCAAAATTTCCATTCGGTTTTTGGATTCTACGTACCTTGAAACGTAAACTAACAAATTTTGAGGGGGGAGGGGGTTAAACCATTTTTTCTTGGTCGATTCCAAAGGTTCATTCTTGAACTTGGTTCATTATTGAAAATAATAAACCAAAAAGCAAAACTCCAGCTCTTCATAGTTCATCCCTATGGCCAAAAATCTCAGAGTAGCCACGTTCCTCTCTTGAGGTATGATAAATTTCCTCATGGGCGTACCTTTCTTTTGAATCAGTGGAGATACCAAACGAAGGATCCCTCAAATAAGTTCTCCATTCTCCAGGTTCGAGAGCTAGGTCATTCAATAAGTTCACATGAGTGAACGGGTTTCTCTTGAGAAGCCATTGTTTTACCCTTATACAGGGTGTCTACACTTTCGATGGGCATAACTTCAGGGTTCGATTCTACAAGGTATTTCCAACAAAAAATGTCTCTTAGCAATTTTCTTTTAACCCACTCAAAATTCCTTTTTTTCACTTTAAAGTTTTTTTTCGCGTTTTCGACCTTTCGGCACTGATTTGCTGAATGGCTTACCAAATCTCCGACTATATCTCCCCGCGCCATTAAGCTCGGCGAACGACGCGCCACGACATTTGGAGCGCCAGTGAATGGCCAGCTTACAGTCTCAACTCGTGGTACCTCCACGTCGAAGTCCGATGATACTGCGGAGCGGCTTGACGTTGAAGTTCGTATTCGCTGCAGTAAGGACTTGGAGATGAGAAGATTGGCATTGCATGTACCATTAGGGAGCTATGCGTCTGATAGGAACTGCTAATTAGGAGCTAGTTGTTGGCAGCGAACAATCCGTGGCAATCATTGCGATGATGATTGATTTGCCGCTGCTAGCTCCACCGCAGCGGATCCGACAGTTGTTATCTTTCACTTACTCCTACTTCGCAATTTACGATTATAGACACAATTTCTAGCTAAAATTTGGTACGATTAAATTAAAATTCTTAAGCAATTATAATTAGAAAAATTAATTTTTCTGAAAAACACTTTTTCATTCTTGTTTTTCCAACATTATATTTTTTAAAGAAATTTAAAAAATAAATTCTGGGTCATCGGGTTTTTTAATGAGCAGGTATGCGGAGTTTTGTCAATATGTTAAACAGCTAAGGATGATAATCATAAGAGATTTGAAAATGAATTGAAGTTTTCGTGAAAAGTATGATATTAATTGTAACTCCGCTCAAAGTTCTAAGGTTTTTGTTTCAAATAGTTCGTAGAATCCAAAAATATTGCTTCTTATTGAGAAGATATCGTTTGATGCTTTCTGTTCCCCATAAAATACAAAATTGGCGATCCTCTAGTTTCGGGTAGATTATTTCCCCGAATGAGATGTTTGAAAGCAGCCTAATAAGTTGGATGTGTACGTGTAAAATAAATGAATAATTCGATGAATTACTAAAATTTAAGTGCATTACATTGTATTTCTCGACGTTATTTGTGTACTTACTGTTGTTCTAGACTTTATCAGAGACTGACGGTCCAGTTAAATCGAAGGAGGTGCAGCATGCCGAGAAGATTTATGCTACGTTACGGGAATGTCGGGAACAAGTTGGGCTGAAGAAAATGAAAGGTACTTAACTACTGTCGAGGTTATTTTATTTATTTGATGATTGGGAAGAGAATTGATGCCTATAGACAGTTAGGGTTTCTTCCCTTTGTTTGAAAAGAACATTAATCCCGCATTCGTCGATCGAAATGTGGTCAAAATAAATGGTAGAACTAGTGCTTGGGAAGGGATTGAACTGAACCCATTAGCTGAAACGCATTAGGGAATTTATATGTCCTTACTATCAGGGTATTCATGGTCTGATTCGTTCGTCGAATCGTCGTATATCGAAACTTCGGTAACTCGAGGGTTTCATGAGGCTCCCACATTTTTCCCCGTCGAATCGTCGAAAATCGAATTGTGCGTAGCGTCCCTTACGGCATCAGACGACAACCAAGTCAGTGTCAAAAGAACCGCATGTTCATTAATTTCCTTTTAGTTGAAAAATGAGAATACCCCAGAGATTCCTGATAAAATCCTATTACAAATTCCCAGTACACGAACGAAAAAATCTACTTCTAGAATTAAAAAAGTACCATGGTTCAGACTTCTGAATAGATACCTACCGATGAGGAGTCTTGTCTCAAAGGATAACCTTTGTTACTTCCGTCTCACAGGTTTGAACGCATTTTGGTACTTAGCTCATGGCTGAAACATGTTCCATGTTAGAAAATAGAATGTGCTATGCTCGCTTAATACGAGCAAGCAACATTTCCACTTCTCCCACAGACCATCAGGTGATCGCGTTTTTCCTTAGCTGCTTGGTGGCTCAGCTCCACTCAATTAACCCATTTCCGGCCACTGATGCGTTTTCGCATCGAATTTTTTTTTTCTTCTTCTTGAATATTGAAAATAATGGAAAATCTTCGTAGAATTTTTTCTCGTTCATGCTGTTCCTAAAATCTTCAAAAAAATTCTTCGACGTTCGGGAGCTCGATGCGATTTTGGAAATTTTTTGTTGAAAAGGAGGCCTTTTGGCCGAAAGGTTGATTATGGTGCTCATATTCGATCCTGGGCGATTGAGCGTATTGGGCCACGAGTCGAAACGGATTCCGGTCCATAAGATAGATTTTTACATTTTAACAACAACAATGAATTGGATAAATCACATCGATTTGGAAGACTGAGGCCTCTTCAATCCCATTAAAATGTAAAATTCATACAATTTGGAGTATTTTCGCTCTCAATTGGAGACCAAATTATGCCTTATTTCGGCCGCCATCCTGTAAAACAGTTCATCCTCCTCCTCTCACTACTCTGATATTTCTACCCTTGGCTTGAAATGGGTTAATCGAGAAAAAAACCCACTTCGAACTGATAAAAACGAAATAAACGAACGGAAAACGGAATAAAAAAGAAGTTGTTTAAAGAAAAACTCAGAAAGAAAGGACGAGATGATCTGTTGGTTGATGTCATGATAGTTGCTTTGCACAACTGCCGCTAGGATCATATTTGTGATTCGACGTCGAATCTTGGTTTACGACGCCTTCAGCCCGTGGTGAATCGAATCGTCGAATGAGCCGGAGCGCATGCGCATTGACTCGCGTCGAATCTCCAAATTCGAAGATTTACGTCGAATCTCCCAGACCATGAATACCCCTTATGTGAAACGTGAGTAGTATTTCAGTTGGAATGGAACTCATTCAGTAGGATATCAAGGAAATACGGTGAAATATAATTAGAAGTTGGAAAATCAGTGATTATCCAACTTGTGATGCGGTTTCAACGCAAATCCAATGGTCTAGCAGGTGCAGCTATATGGGTCATTTTCCTAGAAAGGGACAATCGGTATCCCAAGATTTCAAAAAACTTAATGTCCGACTCAAGTTCTGCCAAAAATCAGGGATTAACCTCACACCATACTGATTGAATTTCGACGAAAGAACACACAGTGGGACGCTAAATTAATTAATTAAAAATTAAAGAAGAAAACCTATTGAAAGAAATCTATTAGCGTGGTTTCCACATAAAGGAAAATACTCGGAACCCCATCTCCATGAGGAGCGAGAACTGGGAGTTATGGAACCAGGGCGGGACGCAGGTGTAGGAAAGGGTTAAACCAACGTGGAACACGGTTTTTCTGATAGCAACTAGAAACCTCCGAAATCAACCAAGTAATCTCGATTTATCGGTTTTTCGAGCCAAAACTTGGTACCAGGGGATTTTTACGGTTGCTGAATACAGTTTTGAGATCGAAAAATGTAAAGTTTTTACATTGCTACGGAAAATTCAAATTAAATTGTTAACAACTTGAAAAAAGCCTTTTTGTCTTTTGAAAAAGGCAGATGAAAGACACAAGTTCCTGGGTGGCACTTAGGTTTTTCAGCTTTTCCTGCATTCTGGTGCTGTTCTGCTGAAGTGTAACCATATCGCTGGAACCAGCTCTGTAGAAACAAGAACTAGAGACCAAAAAGAAAAAATGATTTCGATTTCTCACCGTTTCACAGAGGGCAGATGAAAGACAGACGGTGACTGTGACACCACGTTTTTGCAACTGAAACCACCTGTGCCGGCCTCCACATAGAAGAAATACGATTCCCGCCTCTTTCTTTGATAACCTAACGACTAACCTCACCTCTTACAGTGGTAGTAAAACCGCGGGAAACGATAAAAAGCCGCCAAAATACGAAATTAAAGACAGAAACCTCCGGACATGCACATTTTATCCTCCTGCTCGCTTTATTTGCTTCTGAAAAAATCTGCAAACACATTTTTTTTCATGTCTAGGTATATGCAATAAAGAATCACTACAAATTCAGGCCGCTGCTTTCATAGGTGATTCACAGTGTTCAAGCAAAGTTGACTACCTAGGGGTCCGGACATGGCAGATTACTGGACATTTAGCAGTTTAAACTTTAATTTCTATATTTTAGCGTGAATAAGGGCATATTTTATTGATTGCCCGACGTAGAACGAAGTTGATAGTTTATGGAGAATTTTTTTTAAACGCCTAAATCATAAATAGGCATTCGGAATTTTCTCTGGACAACGATTGGCCCTTTATGGGAAAATGACCCATATCGTAGTGGTCCCGATAGACGTTAGATTCTCCAGAGAAAGATTTTATATTTATATACTACTTTTTACATCACCATAACTACTGTAGAACACGCTAAACTCAAAAAATTCTATTTGTTTAAAACATGAGGCCATTTAAAAAAAAATCGAAATTCATTATTCGGAATAAAACACAGGAATACTAACTATATCTTGTCTCTGTTCACAGGCATCAAAATGCAAGGTTATTTGCACAAGAAGAGTGAAAAAAATAAAAAGTGGAAATCTATGTACTTCGTACTTATTGTGGACGGTACTGACACCCATCTGTGTTTCTACGACAATCCGAAGGTTAGTGAAGGCGACATCCGCAGGCTATGATCTATGAAAACAAGCAGAAATTAGGTGAACCTAAAAACTAGGCTTGAAAAACGTTGATTCATCGAGAGCCACATTCTGTTACAGTTGCCTCTCTCTGCCATGTCAGTTGCGTTCATATTTTCCTTTATATTTCTAAACAACTGTGGATGAATATTTCAGCGAACCAAACCGAAGGGGTTGATAGATCTCAGCTGTGCTTACCTGTACCAAGTTCACGACAGCGTGTTTGAGAGGCCAAACTGTTTCCAACTTGTTGAAAAAGCTCTACCCTGTCTCGCCACCACTACTTACTTGTCTGCTATATCAGCTGACTCTGCTCAGGTAAACTGTCATTCGTTGTTATCGTCTTTTTGTCTGAAATAATAACTGATTACTTAATAGGTAGTTCCGTTGGTTATTAATAGATAAATGTGCTTAGCGAATGGAGAAGTACTAATGCTGAGACAGTGATGGTATGCTGATACGCGAGAGTCGGTCATCAATCAGTCGCTTATTCATGCTTAGTCCTGCATCCTAGAAACATTCCATCAGTTTTTGTTTAGGTTTGTTTTTTATTTGAATATACAGTGCAGGTGCTTCTGTTGCGAGTTCGTAACGTTTTAGTTTTTCCGGGGTAGGGTTGTTAGCCCTACGCCCAACCTCCAACCTGGAGGACCCATTTACAAGAAGACATCCCGGAACCCATCTAGTCAGCATGCCTCCTTCAGTGTTCAAGGCTACAACTTCCCAACTAACGACCAATTCCAATACTTAGGTGCCATAATCTCGAGCAATAATGATGTAATGGCGGAGATTAAAGCCCGTATAGCAGCAGGAAGCAGATGTTTCTGGGCTGTACAAAAACCATTCAAGTTCCAGGGCCTATCTCGCAGATCGAAACTTACAGTTTATAAAACTGTAATACGCCCCGTGGTGACTTATGGTAGTGAGACATGGGTGCTGACAGCTGCCAGGGAACGTCTCTCGAATTGGCGAGAGAGGAAGAGTCTACGTAAAATTGTTGGCCCTATATGTGAAAATGGTAGGTGGAGAATCCGTAGAAATTTGGAACTTAGAAACCTGTATGGGGAGTCAGATATAGTGGGTGGGGAGCTTAGATGGTTGGGTCATGTGAAGAGGATTTCCCCAAATAGATACCCTCATAAGCTCATGTATGGAGCGCCTGGTGGAAGAAGGCTATGAGGAACAACCCGAAAGCTGTGGCTGGACGATGTTGTGGAAGACCTGTCTCGGCTTGGTGTTCGACGATGGAGGAACTTGGCTCAAGATAGACCGGTTTGGAAGTCTTGGAAGTTGAGAGAGCCCTGGTCCTACAAGGACCGTAGCGCCGTATAAATAAATAAAAAACTGTAGGTACTAATTACAATAATGATTATAATGATAAGTTGACAGTGTCAAGAATAATAACTAGAATAATTTATGCACAAGTTTAGTCAGCTATCACTGCTGGGTGCTTAACCGATTTTTGATGGGCTAGCTGAACGAGCGGAAATTTTAGTTGGATCCCCATTCAAAGATTTGATGGTGAAATCTGTTTCACCGCCTTCTATCCTCTGCTACGTCAGTGCTCTTAGGTCTTAGATATGACTGCTGCGCCGGTGTTCTATCCTCCGATTATATAAAACGCTTGTTCGCCCGGTCGTGTGTTATGGTAGCGAAACTTGGACACTTCGAGCAGATGATGAGAGAAGGCTACGTGTTTTTGGACACTGCGAGCAAATGATGAGAGAAGGCTACGTGTTTTTGAAGAAAAAAAATAATAATGAGAATATACGGAGGAGTTCGAGATGGTAGTAGATATAGGTGAAGAGACAACCGTGAAATTGAGGCAGTTGTGGAAAACGAAGATATAGTTAGGCTCTTAAAGACGAACAGATTAAGGCGGTTTAGACACGTTGAGGATGAGTATGGAGCAGGGGCCAAGGTCAATGCTGAGGGCCAGAATTGAGTCAAGAAGGAGAAGAGGGAGACCGAGGAACCGATGGCTTGATGAGATAACGCAAGACCTGCATACTGTGGGTTTGCGAAGATCGCAGGCTACGGACCGGGAACGGTGGAGATTGGGACTTCGGGAAGCCAGGGGCCACACCGGCCTGTAGAGCTCGGCAGTAAGTAAGCCGGTGTTCTATCAGATGAGGCTGCATGTAATGGGGCTTGACCGAACGATTTGCCACCAAAACAAATAGCTGTAGATGAACAACCGAAAACGCATTTTATTGAACGCAGTTTGCTTTTATCAGGCTTGCCAAGTGTATGTAGGCGTCTCAATAAGTTTGCCAATTAAGGCTAGAGTTTACTCAGTTCGTACTTTATTCGAGCCCAATCATCTTCAGTTGCTTTTTGAGGGTCTGATAGATCAGTTTCAGGAATATTGAATAATATGTTCCTGTAACATCTGTTCCTATATACAATTAGGTTCCTAGTTACCTAGGAATTTAACACATCAGTCTGTCCTTGGTCCAGAATTGAATTTGATATCTTCCGGTCCATTTGAGATCTGCCTTGAGTTTCGCACTCCTGAATTGAATACATCTCGAAATCTGTCTCCGGTGCTCTTCGCAATGCTTCAACCCACGTGAATTTGGCCTCAACTTGAGACCCTATCTTTTTTTCTTTTTTTTTTAAATTATTATGGGACGGGGCATAAGTTTGATCTATTGTGACAAAATTCCCTTTTCATTTAAGTACCCGTTTGAAAACGTCTTCTCTCTAAAAGTGAAGAAGTTTTTCGGGCGTTTCCCGAACTTTGGCCGGGACAAGAGTACCCTTACCGAAATGCAGGAATCTGGTAGATGCTACAGCAGGGCACTCACAGAGGAATATGTCTCGACTCCTTCGCAGCAGAGCCGGCATTCAACTGTCCTTGCTCAACTTGTTGAGATGGTATCTCAAGGGGCAGTGGCCAGTTAGTAGGCCTACTAGGGTGCGAAGGTTTTTTCCTCCTTAGTGACAGTAGAGCTTTTGCTCTATTTTTGGATATAATGATCAGCTGATTGGCTTGCCTCTGCTTCGGAGTGTTGTGCCAACCCTATCTTTAGTTTTGTGCACGTGAAGAAACAAAAGAGATGGAGATGCATACTTAGTTATTCAATATCGTAAGTACTATCTGCTTCTGCAGGATGTGAAATAGATTTATTGAAGGGCCAGCTCTCAAAATGGAACAGACCTTGATGGCATTCGTATGAATCCTCAAAAAGTAACAAAAAAACTCAATAGGTCAGAGGGAGGGTAATAGAGGTGTAGGATGGAAGGTTTTGAACACCAAAAGCGAGATTTGTCCCTACGTACTGTTCGAGACATGACGCAGTGGTGTTCAGGTACAATACCAAGCAGGTGAGCTACCTACTATGAAAATTGAAAATCGAGTTTGTGCTTGGTCTATAATTGAATTTGAGATCTTCCGGTCCATTTGAGATCTGCTTTGAGTTGTGCACTGTAGGTTTCGACTAGATCGGCGGTACGTTTTCTTTTGAGACGTCAGGAGAGCCTCGTTCTGTCCCTCAAGGAGAGCAGTGCATTGAATGCTGTATATAATATACGACTGCAGTGCATAAACATACTTACTTTTTACGTTTAAAATTGCCTTCAGGATTGGATCGGAGCAATTAAGCCTTTGTGCGTCTCCCAGCTCACCAGATCTCCCAAAGTTCAGAGATTGCGGGAGCTACGATGCCTTCATCTTCATCTTCTCGACGCTCATAGGTTCGCCAACAATGCTAATCAAAATACAAACATCAAACATTTCTTCGTAGTCCCTTTCTTGCTAAATGCTAAAACTTGTTCTTTGTGTTTTGTAGATTACCGTTCAAACTCGTTCCTAACCCCTTCTGTATTATATCACTCAATCAAGTCAAAGTTGCTCGGACTAAAGTCAAATCTGGGCCTGACCCTGTCTGGGATGAGGAATTTGTGTTGGAGTGAGTATCTAAAATCTTTCTTCCGTACATGCGTTATTTTTGAATTTGATTTCTTTCTCTAACGTATTGAATTGCAATTTTGTTTCATCAGTTTCCATAGCGAAATAACATGGTTTGATTGCGTTATGTGTTCATTGCAGTGATGTACCTTCTGACGTACTTAGTTTCACAATCACATTGTATAACAAAGGGAAGAGATCTAAAGATACGGAGGTTGCTGAAGTCACTGTCGAACTATCAACTTTAAACAATGGCGACGAGGTAAGTTTGGGTTCACGCGTGACATGCAAATGTAGGGATTTACAATACTAATCCAACGCTAGCGCTTCCGAGGTAGAGATGGGTCGCTTATTAAAGATCCGGCTCTTTGAGCCGGGTCTTTCAGAAGAGCGAGTGAACCACGGGTCAGTAAAAAAGAACCGCGGCTCTTCGGATCTTTTGAGCTCAGTGCTGGTAGTGTTCGGTGAAGATCGGTTCTTCAAAAGAGCGAGTGAACTGCGGATCAGTAAAAATGACAAATGAATCGCGGTTCTTCGATCTTTGGATCTCTTGAGATCCAGTAAAATAAATGAACGGCGGCTCTTCGATCTTCGGTCCTTTTGAGAACGGCGGCTCTTCATTCTTCGGTTGTTTTGAGATCGGCAGTGTTCGGGAAAATTAGGGCCTCCTTTTCGTCAGCTCACTGTTGCCAACCCGTACGATAATTCCGAGGGAAAATACGATATAAGTCGATCAAACAATACAATTTTGCGGAATTGTATCGTACCACCACATGCATTATTGTATTTTCGGTCGTAAACTTTACCGTATTTTTCCAGTGTTTTCTGTGACCCACTTTCTGATTCTTTCCGTTGTTTTTTCTCCCTGTTTGATTTTTACATCATGATTCTTTGTGAGGAGCTTTCTGATACAAGTTCAAAAGGCAAGCAAAAGCACAGCCTTATCTTACCAATATTATCAATATTGAAGCTTACGTACTTATTGGTTCGTTTTTCTCTTTCACCTTGGTTACCTTAATTTTCTTTGTTGAATAACACGATATAACATCAAATTGTTATATTATAAAAATGTTATACCTACTAAGAAATTTTTTTTTAATTGTGGTTTGTCATTAGAGGCATAAAAAAAATGCAGATTTCATATAAATAAATATTTTACCAAAAAACTGTATTTTCAAGTCTTACTTATTCATTGCTTTAATCGTGTTCATTTATTAATTTTCGTTGATTTTTGAAGGATTTGTTGAGCATCTTTATTGAACAACAGCGCTTTTTGGGTTATTATTTTCAATAATGAACCATTGGAATCGAGCAACAGAGAAATTATTCCCTCTCGCCCTCAAAATTTCATGGCTTAGGATTCAAGGTAGTGTAGAATCCAATAATCGAATAAACATTTCCGGGCAGAACTAAAATAAACCGTTGTGTAACAATTTGTAGCGTTTTTCATCGTATTTTCATCTCTACAATAAATACGAGCTCAAAAGAGCCAAAAAGAGCCACTGATCCGTCGAAAAGATCCGGATCTTTTGAATGAGCGGAGCGCTCAGAGCCGTTCTTCTTGGTGAACCGTTTTGCCCATCTCTATTCCGAGGGCATATTATGATATTAGGATTTGATATATTTGTTAATGAATTGATTAATATTTTTTCTTTCCTGGGATCCGAGTGGAGCGAGCATCCTAGTCAATGATTTAACCGTCTCCAGTCGTTATTGAATAAGTTGTCGTGAAAATGAAGTTCATGTTTTCAGATTTTTCATGCATTCGTGCTAGTTCTGTACAGGGTGTAAGCCTAACTGGTCTGCCATACGGTACCAGTCGATTCTACAACTAATTTGCAACAAAAAATGTCTCTTAGCAATTTTTTTTTAAACCCTTCGTTTTCGAGTTATTTTAACTTTAAACTTTTTTTTCGTGATTTTGACCTTATGTCATTAAATTGGTCATAACTCCTTCAATTTGCTGTGTAAATTACAATTTGAGGATACTGTTGGAAAGAGCATTAAATTTCCTATTGGATAGATGCCTTAACTTTTTTTTTGAGTCAAGGTTGGAGACATGAAAACGTCCTCTAAAAAGAGAATTTTACGTAATTTTGGAAACCTCGCATTTTTTCAATCTCAAATTGAACTACGAGAACCCATACTTTTTCAAGATGCAAAAACAGTGAAAACTGCGCCAGAATTTCAGCTTTGCAACGGTATAATCAAAACATATTCTACAGCCGAATTTAGGGGAGAAATTTGTGTTTGAACGCGGAAAAACGTGCATTTTTTCAACGAAATCTGCGCTCTGGCATCCTGTTTCCTGCGGCGCCCGCCCACCCACTCCCATCGACCCCTCAGATCGACTAGGCGGAGCGCCGATTTCGTTGAAAAAATGCACGTTTTTCCGCGTTCAAACCCGAATTTCTCTCCTAAATACGGTTGTAGAATATGTTTTGATTATATCATTGGAAAGCTGAGATTCTGGCGCAGTTTTCACTGTTCTTGCATCTTGAATAAGTATGGGTTCTCGTAGTTCAATTTGAGATTGAAAAAATGCGAGGTTTCCAAAATTACGTAAAATTCTCTTTTTAGAGGACGTTTTGATGTCTCAAACCTTGACTCAAAAAAAAGTTAAGGCATCTACCCAATGGGAAATTTAATGCTCTTTCCAACGGTATCCTCAAATTGTAATTTACACAGCTAATTGACGGAGTTATGACCAATTTAATGACATAAGGTCAAAATCACGAAAAAACAGTTTAAAGTTAAAATAACTCGAAAACGAAGGGTTAACAAAATTGCTAGGAGACATTTTTTGTTGCAAATTAGTTGTAGAATCGACTGGTACCGTATGGCAGACCAGTTAGGCTTACACCCTGTATAGCTCATTGACCTGGAAGAACGTATCCATCAGTAAACTTACAACTCGGAACGATGCCAGGATGCGCTAGTGTTCCTGACATGGTGACGGAAAGTTGATGCTAGAAAGGTGTCTTGTTATCATTTGAATCCTGGAAGGGTTGGAATGAAACTAAAATGTTGGAACGAAATAATATTATCTATTGTATTTATGTACGTAGATTACAATTAGGACTTGAAATAAGACACATTTCAATGCACCACAGCTGGCGATGACAATGCCACGCAAAAAAAAACTCGTTTCAAAAGCAAATGGATGGAAAAATCATTTTAAACATTCATATTCTGTGGTTTATAGAATGCTACCAATCAAGATGAATCGCTTTTTTTTTGGACTTGAGCGGACGAGATCCGTATCTTCCTCTCAGGATTTTACTAATTCAATTTGGAAGATATTATTGGAATTAAATTGAACGGTGTTAATTTATGTTAAGGTGGAAGATTGGTATCCTCTGACTGGAATTCCTCCGCTGGGCGAATGGGGTGCTCTGAGATTACGATTGAGGTATCTCCACGATTTAATAATGCCGCAGGAAGAATATTCTCCCATGCAACAACTAATCCTTGACCCATCTCTCGAGGTGGTCAGAGCACTGGCCGATATTTGTCACCTAGATCGTATGCCATTAGCCAATTCATTACTGCGAATTTTCAGGTATCGTATATTCAAATTATTCTTCGTTAATGGGGAATTGGCCTCAATTTTAGATTCGTGAATTACAAGTCGAATCCTATAATAGGCCCCTAGAATAACATTTAACACCAGGAATACATAAGGGACCGAGCTGCACATTGTGACCGAGTTGCAGCATTGGCTCAGACACAAGGCATCCCGCATAATTTCCATTCTACAGAAGATTTGAAGAGTAGAGCCAAACGCAACATGTTCAAACGATGGAATGAATCATAACGACAAAATACAAAGAATAAAGGAACATTTTATTTATCAATCCAACCGTATGTACCTAGAACTCCTTGGTTCTGTGACGAGCTAACGGATAGGAATTTTATTAAAATTATCTCGGCTTCGATTCAACCACCACAGGCTCCCCTCCCATCTCTACAAAGTAAGAATTTTGGACAACCCTGAATGCTTAAGCTGCGACGAACCAGAGGGAGACTCAAATCACATTCTCTTCAAATGCCCCAGTTTCCAGCAGCCAAGAATACAATTAATGGAGGAGCTCATCCAAAAAAACATTGAATTTCCTACGAGAGTGCAGTGCTTACTGAACAATAAAAATACGTTTAAAGCTATAGTTAAATTCATTAAAATCTCGATCATTGAACTCTTGAAGATAATTATATATTATAATGGCTAAATACAGTTTACATGTGAGGCCAATAAAGGGGGAAAAAAGGAAAAAAATTACCAAAAAGAAAATGCCTCCTGCAAAACAGTACACTGGCAAAGCGTAAAACAAGTCTCGGCAAATAGTGTCAGAGCATGTCAATAGGTAGAGTTGTAGGCGCACTCCTGTGTTCAATCATGTAAGCTAATAGTTTCATGTGCAGTTCTAGAGGTAGCACTGCTGTCCTAAGGAGCAGCTCGTCATGTCACAAAATGGCTGGCCCCATTTTCAGATTGTCTCTACGTTTAAAATGTCCATCTTCCTTAAATTCTCTAAATTTTTTGGATGCGTTTTCGAGCGGCACACTATGGTTTCTTTCTATATCAGTGAGTCCCTTCGAAAAAAAATATATGTATAAAAAAATGTGAGGCAAATTCCTCATTCTATTCATTGTGAGATTTATTCAGCGACTACCAGAATTTTTAATTCAGAATTGATGGTGTGCAATGTATTTTATTTCATCAAATTGTAATCAATCGGAATTGGTTCAGGCACGAAAAGAAAGAAGCTGATCTCCTGAGAACCCTCAACGATGCTGAAATTGATAAAGAAGACGAGACCTCAACTTTATTCCGCGCTGCTTCTCTCACCACAACGTTGATGGACCTTTACATGAAATCCATCTGCCACGGCTTCCTCCAAAAAGCTATCCAAGAGATTGTCTTTAAACTTCTTGAAGCAAAACAATCATGCGAGGTAAGCAAAATTTTCCTGGCCAGCTTATAAAACTGGGTATTATTGCCGCTACCTCAGTTGAAAAGAAGACGAGCCATAAGCTCCTTGCCTTGCTGCTTTTTAGAGCCTTTGGCTAAAATTCAAGAAACATGGAACATGCTTTAGCCACGCTTTTCCGCGGAGTAGGGATGGGGTGGATGGGTGGAGCCCAGCGTGACACTCGCCTGTCACCCTCCCGTAACGTTTTTGGGTGGTTAGTCCAAGGCTAAAGTATGTTCCATGCTAATATTGAAAACTACTCGCAAATGGATTCATATTTTTGAAAACGTTTAAATGGCATTTGACTAAGGGCGGAATTCATAGTCATTACTTAAGTCTGAGTGCACCCTCAAATGTCGAGTCCGATGGCAGCAAATTCATTCCAACTGATGAAATTGCGGAGATAGAAATCAAGTTACAAACCTCCGAAAAAATGTCAGCACCCTCATATAATTGAACAGACTTCAATTTTATTGATCCACCACTGCTAATAACTCAAAAATAATGGTTACTTGTAGGAAATCAGACAAAATAGAGAAATTCGCCTGCACATCCACAATAACGAAAAAGCAATAAGACACTTTTCATTACTGTTATAACCACAGAGAACCGGTGACAAGATTATAACTCACGATCAGTGCAGAATACGAGACGGAAATTTCCCCGTGCTTTTTACCCAAAATATCCATGAAACAGGGAAATATCCCCACCAAGGCTGCCAACTTAAGGTGAAAATGAGTTGAGTAGCCCTTAAGCGTCCCCTCAGGCGACCACAACACTTAAGTGGGCCGTCTCAATCAACTATGAATACGGACTGTTGAGTCGAGGCCGACCCTCAACTCAGATAATTGAATGCTGGCTCACATTCAAGCCTTGTCTATGAATTCCGCCCTAGATTGTATTAGACTTTAATTTTGTTTTGAAATATGATTAATGAACATGTTTGTGCAGGTATTCCCTTAGTACCTATCTTTGTACGAACCATTATTCATTCTTGTATTATTTTTTCAGCTAAACCCAACGAAAATGGAAACTCCAGATGATGCCTGTGCGAATGCCGAATTTCTTCTACAAGTTCTGGACGAAGTCACTCTCTCCATTTTTATGTCGTTTGATTTTTGCCCAAAGTATGTTGTTATCTCAGCTATTTTATCTATTGAATCTTTCTTACCTATTGACTCCGACTATTTATACGCAATTTAACTGAAGTGAACCTCTGAGTCATGTTTTTATTGATTTTACTCACTTAATTCATTATTCCGGAAATCGTTATTCCAACCAAATTTATTCGTATAGAAAATAACAGTACTTATTCTGCTCGAGAAATATTTTGATTGTGCAAAAGATAGAAGTTGTAGCGTCAGTCGACTCATCATTTCAGATTTGGGATTTAGAGTATTCTCACTGGTACCTTCTTATGCTAATAACTAACACTCCTGTGAGCACAAACGATTTGTTTGCCTCCTTGGAGGGAATTACAACTACTATTTCATCTTCAATTTGTTATCAGCCCTTTGTTGAGCAAATTAGTATTTATACAGGGTGTCCAGGTAACTACACTCCTCCCACTTATTTTCTCTAATAGTGTAAGAAAAAAAATCGGATTAACTCTATTCTTCATAAATTTTGCGTAGAATTCAAAAATGGGGGTGCGCCTTAATTTTTTTAGATTTTTAATCGAAAGTAGACTACATCCTGAGAATTTAGGCACCAACCGCGACATTCTAGCGTGAGTGAATCTGTTTCTATGATTTTTCAAAGTTTCGACAGTTTATGACGTCACGCGCCCCTCTCGCCTGGGCGGGACCCCCCAGCCCACTGTGACGTCATAAACATTCGAAACTTTGAAAAATCATAGAAAAAGATCTACTCATCCAAAAAGAGAACGGCTGGTGTCAAAATTCTCAGAATGAGGTCTACCTCAGATTAAAAATAACAATGAACAGTTTTTCCTACCCAGGCGCACACCCTATTACGAAATTGCGCAGTGCCCAATCGCGCAACCATGCTCAATCATGATCAACTTTGTTTTTTCAAATGAGAACCCCCATTTTTTATTGCAGATTCGGATTCTACGTCACATTTTATGAACATTTTACTTCGACAACTTTTTTTTTTGGACGCGCGCAGCCCGCTCAGCGAGCGCTCAAAGATGCGCAACCCAGAGATTGCGCCAAAGTTGAGATGAAGGTAAACCTCAAGTGCGGCACAATACTTAGCACTGTTTTTCTGCGCTGAATCGCGTGGTGATATCCCTTTCTTGGTATGATTTCATTTTACCGTATCTACAGCCTCACTTTTTGAGGAGGAAATCATCGATTTTCTTACGAAGGGTAATAAATCATCCTAATAAAATGTAAAAAAACCAAATTTTTAAAATTGTAAAATAACGGGAAACTTCTACATAATTATCACAAAATTTTACAAAATAATTTTCAGTCTTCTAAAAACATGATTGGATGAACAATGATTGAAACAATTAAGCGATAAACTGTTTGAACTGGGCTCCTCCTTCAGAAATGCACGCCCCTGCTCTGAGCAAAAATTGTTCATCGATAGCGTTTGCGATAGTTTCCCGTTATTTTACAATTTTAAAAATTTGATTTTTTTACATTTTGTTAGGATGATTTATTACCCTTTGTAAAAAAAATCGATGATTTCCTCCTCAAAAAGTGACTTTTTCGGCTGTAGATACGGTAAAATGAAATCAAATCAAGAAAGGGATATCACCACGCGAAATCAAATCAAGAAAGGGATATCACCACGCGATTCAGCGTAGAAAAACAGTGCTATGTATTGTGCCGCACTTGAGGTTTACCTTCATCTCAACTTTGGCGCAATCCCTGGGTTGCGCATCTTTGAGCGCTCGCTGAGCGGGCTGCGCGCGTCCAAAAAAAAAGTTGTCGAAGTAAAATGTTCATAAAATTTGACATAGAATCCGAATCTGCAATGAAAAATGGGGGTTCTCATTTGAAAAAACAAAGTTGATCATAATTGCGCATGGTTGCGAGATTGCGCACTGCGCAATTTCGTCATTTTTTAATTCTACGCAAAAAATTATGAAGAATAGCGTTAATCCGATATTTTTCTTACACTATTAGAGAAAATAAGTGGGGGGGGGGGGGGAGGCGAGCGTAGTTACTTGGACACCCTATATAATTGCAGATAACTGCACAAATTCAGATTTTTTTTCTTTTAAATAAAAAATAGAAATTGATAGGTAAGTAATAATTGATTAATTTTTTGATTTGCTTGTTTGGAAGATAGCCCTTTGCTATCTAATATTGGAAGATTTGCATGTTGAAATTGGCAATCCGTGGCGAATTTTCCCCTGTAAAATTTGGTTTTATCCTATTGGTATTTTGGAAGGTTAATTCTGAGTTCGAACGTATATTTTGCTTCTAGTATTCTGCCGTGCTAAGCCAGTAAGTCGTATCTTGACTTCATCCAACTTTCGGGAAAACGACCCAACAGGTTTCTTGGCGAAATAATTCTTTCGCGGCATTATTTTTCCTCCTTTTACCACAAGTATAGGTTTTTCTTAAAATAAATTAGTAGCCGAATCGATTTCTGGAGTCAAAATTAAACATTTTTAAGTGTAGATTGTCAGAAAACGATGTTACGAGATTGCGTTCTCGTAAGAGATTACGACTATTCTGTTCATTTTAATTCTTGAAACAGTAATTCATTTGAATTAACATTTTAATTCAAGAAACCATTTTACATTGATTATTTTGTCATCCTACTTGGCTCAAAGTCAATCGTATTTCATATCTCTGTTCAGAGTGTAAGAAAAAACTGCTGAATTAAAAAAAGTTTATTCACTTAAGTATAAACGTAGTCACCACTAAATGTTGGGTTTTCAGAGGCAAAAAGTCGTATCATGCCGATTTAATGCAAGAAGTCGTATCTTCGAAATAGGCAGATTCCCGTATTAGTGTCAAGATACGAGTTTTCTTCTTCTGAATCGCTCTGATACGACTAGTTTCTTAGCAAAATCAAGTTAACACGCCTTAACGCGTCGGGAGGCTTGTTTGAGGCATTTATAACAGAGATACGACTCTAAAACTCCGAAAATCGATAGAAATCGACCCCCAAAACCCCCGGGTACCAATAACTCAATTTGGTCAAATTTTCACGTTAGGACTTTCTGGCTTAGTACGGCAGTATTACTGATCTATGTAGTTTAGACCATTTGACATTGTTTCGTCTTCATTTTCAGGACCCTCAGATACATTTGTGGGTGTTTACAACGATCCGTAATGGGGAAATGGCCGCACGAAAGGTTTGTGAGAACAAGAGTTGTCAGCGGGTTCATATTTCTGAGACTACTCTGCCCAGCTATCCTGAACCCAAGGCAATTCAATATCATTTCTGGTAAGTATCGGAGATTGTCGTCACCTCCCCTTGCTCTTGATTTTTTTCCCTTCAATTCTACCTTCAAAAGTGTTACCATCAAATTTTGAAGGGGTGTTAAAAAAAAAATTTTCTTGGTCGATTCCAAAGGTTCATTATTGAAAATAATAAACCAAAATTTTCATCGAAATTGGACCATTATTTAGATTATTCGCGGACCACAAACACTGATCCGAATTTGTTCAAAAAGCTCTGAAAGGCTAGTGAAATTTGCGATTTGGAAATTAAATCATGGTCTCAAACACTGTTTAGATATTAATAAATATGACAGCAATAAGTCAAAATGAATAATAAGCTGATGAAGAAGATGAGTTGAATATTCGTATTTAATTTTTTCTCAATTAATATCCCGTGTTGTCCATCTATTTGCAGAACCTGCACCACCCATGGCAGCAAGATCCCTGATAATGGTAGCCAAATGCCTCCAAAATTTGGCCAATCTTGTGGAGTTTGGCGGTAAAGAACCGTACATGGAAGTCGTCAATCCGTTCATTCTGAAAAATAAAGAGCGGATGGTGGTGTTCCTGGATCAATTATCGGTATTTTTGTTTTGATGGTTTCCTTACAATTAATACGTACATTTTCAAATTCATGTATTGGTAGAAAACATTATTAGTGATTAATTGTTTAAAATATCTTGTAGAATGTTCCTGAAAAGCCCGAAAGCGAAGGAGAAAGGGGTAAAGGTGATCCTGCGAGAGACCTCGGAACTTTACACCACATCTGTGTTACACATCTCAAAGAGCTTCAAGCTCTGAGTCGATCTCAAGTAAGTACCTTCTTATTGTGGGGTTGAAATTTTATATAGCACCCTATCAATGTTGTTGTGGTGAGATCATCGGTCACCACTGCGCATTCGGAAATGTTGAATCGTTATAACAAGCGTAACGTACATTCCTTCCGAATTCGATAATGATTGTGTGCGTTGTTTTGGTTCACTATCAATTTCATGGTGATCGAATTGCGTGCGGGAGTTTTTTTTCTAAATTAATTCCTATTGTATAACGACTTAAAACTTTCGAAAAAGGAGAAAAAGAAAGAAATAAATCGTCCTTAGCAAAATCTCTGCTACCACCCAAGTTCTCTGGGGAAAATCACCCAAAATAGAGCCCAAATAAAAAGGGCAAAAGGAAAAAGGGAATGAAGAATAAAAACCAAATAAGGGAAAACAAAATGTACTCAACGAAAATGAAAGACAAATAGAAAACTCCTACTGCTTGAGGTAATGAAAAAATGGAAAAAACGAAAGAATGAAAATAACGAACCTGAATCCACTGGATTGAATGAAAACAATGAAAAGTATAAAATCGAACTGAAAAAAGGAAAACAGACCACGAGGGATTTTTTAAAAGAAATCAAAAATGGAGAGGAAGAGAAAGAGAGAGAAATACTGCGCGATAGACTGCTAACAGTCTATCAGGACAGAGCTGAGTGGTGAAAATCTTAGTAAGTCAAATGAACTAGGGAAATAGCTGGAGAAAGGGTAGCCCCCTCCAGAGAGTTGAACTAACTCTGCCATCTACCAACAGATGGTGAAAGGTTCCTAATTCGAAGAGTAGCGCACTGTCACAATGGGGTATTTCGGTGGGTCGGAAATTCAGGTTTTTGACCTCAAATTTGGATTCAGCACCCTTGAAAACCTATATACATCTACTTTAAGCCCAATGATACTGTAACATGTGGTAGAAAAATTAATTAAAGAGATCGCACGTTTGAAAAAGGCGGGCCGCTATAAATGCACACACACTAGGCAAGGACTACGCCGCGCGCGTGTGTGAGTACGATTTTGTAGTATCCAAGAGGTCTTTCAAGGGTTTCCGTGCATGGATACTTTTTTCAAAGACAGTTGGCTAGCTACGTCACGATTGGCTAGCTACGTCACACCATTCAAATCTTCAACTTTCCTTAGCTTCTCTGATTTTTTAAAAACATTTTCTCGACGAACAGACCCGATTACCGTTATTCCTGAGCCATACTCTTTTGAAAAAAAAAAATAAAAAAAAATTGACCGAAATACCCCATTGTCGATTTGAATGTACATTATAATTACAAAAAAATTTCGTATTATAAATTAACGCTGCACTTTTCTAATAAAGTCACTGTCTAAATGAATCGGTCGCTGTCTCTGAAAAATTTGAATAATATTTAATACACTGTAGTTGCGTCTTTTGTTGCTAATAAAGTGTTCAGATTGAATGGCTTCTCTCTACCACATGAGTTGATTACCTCCAAGAGCCTTATGCGAGGTTGAGCATTTCGTGGACAGTCAAGCACAATGTGTTCCACTGTCTCCTGTACTCCAGGGCAATTTGCACAATTGTCGCTGTCTATCAAGCCAATTCTGTAGAGGTATTCGTTGCATAGAAGGTGTCCTGTTCTTAGGCGCGAGATGGGGGTATTAAAGGTTTTGGATTTATTCCCTATTGACATGAACCAGGGAAGTTTATTTGGAGGAGGAAACAGAGTTTTGTACCTCTCTCCTGAAGGGTATTGTTGGTGGTCCTTTCTCCATTCTTTGATGAGATGCCGAGTGAAACTACGTCGAAGGTCTGTATGTGGGAATATAGGGGGTTCATATAATCGTTGCGGTAGCTCAGTACTCTTGACTTGCTTCCTTATCCACAAGATTATTTCCAGGTATCCCGTTGTGTCCTCTTACCCAAAGTAATTTCAACCGGATACCCTTTGTTCTGAGTACATTTTTTTTTATTGGCATTAGATTATTCTATACAGCCACACTAATGTATATTATTACATGTTTTAGAGTATTACGAAATATAAGTTTGGTATTGTAATATAAAGTAACATAAGATTCTTTTTCAAATAATAATTTTTGCTGTTTTTACAAAATCATAGAGTCTTTTTAATGCACTTATTCCTGCCGAAATGATTTGTTCATAATTGAAAGGATTGTCGAGCATCTGAACCAGGTCCTTAAAACATGCTTCTCTTTCGGTCGCGTATGCCGGACATTCCATTATGCAATGTTGTGTGCTCCCGTTTTCATCGCCACATTTGGTGCAAGAGGGGTCCTCTTTCCCGATGAAGTGAAGATAGCTGTCGCTTGCTGTATGTCCTGAACGAATCCGACATATGATTGTGCAAAATTCCTTGTGGACATTATTACCACTGAACGAAGGTCTAAAGCCGACGTAGGGGTGAAATAGCTTGTAAGAGTTCCCTGTCGTTGCTTCGCTGTAATTTGTTTGCCATTTCTTAATCAACTTGGTCTTTAGTATGCTAGAGTATTCTCGTCTGGCTACTTGGCAGTTCCATACTATGCCTTCAGAGGTCGCTCTTTTTGCAAGAAGGTCTACTCTTTCGTTCCAGCGGAGACCTTGATGTGCCTTTACCCACACAAAATGAATTCTATTCCCGTTATCGGTCTGCTCATTCAAAAGTTTCAGCAACTGCGCCATTAAGTGGTGTTTGATCCGACTGGGTTTAGGGGAAGCTAGCGTTTGTAATGAGCTCATTGAGTCCGTACAAATAACCGAAGTCTGAGGTTCGTCTAACACATTCCCTTCTATAGCTTTTATTATGCCAGCTAATTCTGCTGAATAGCTACTGCACTCTCTAGGAAGCTGAAACATACCTTGTTTTCTGTTAGTCACGTTGAGAAAAGCACAACCTGAATTTCTTCAGAATTTCTTTCTCAATGTAAGTCAATTTAGAGGTCGGGTTGATATTTTTCAATTTAGTGAGAACACTTTGGGAATCCGATATTACTAGCACAATCGGTAATACACTGGTAATGAGTTCATTTGAATATCTCAATGCTTCGAGAATTGCATGAACCTCTGCTGTGTATATTTAGGCGTTGTTCCACAACCTAAAAGACTTTATTAGAGTGCGGGAGTTCTGAGGTGATTGTGGATGGTGCCCTTGTAGTTCCAGAGTGGTTAAATCATTGGTAGTACTGCACAATAGGGATGGGTATCGATACTCGATATTTCAAAATATCGATACTTTCGTACCGATACTCGATATTTTAGTATCGATACCTTGGACCCGATATTTTTGGATATCGATACTTTGAATCCGATATTTCTAAATATCGAATATCGATACACTTCTCGCGGAAAATTCAGCATAATGGCAAAAAAATGAAGAAGTTAGAGAGGCTTTTTGATCATTACACTTTGGTTGAACAAATAACGTTTATATAAGGAGAAAATCACTCTGCTTGGACTCTTGTTAGTGAAAAATGAATAAACATTGTTGAAGAAATTACTTTCCTTGGGAATATTGGATAATAATCTCAGTTTGTGACACTAAAGTATCGATACTCGATATTTTAAAATATCGATACTCAAGCCCAACGATACTTGGGATATCAATACTCGGTCTCAGTTTGTGACACTAAAGTATCGATACTCGATATTTTAAAATATCGATACTCAAGCCCAACGATACTTGGGATATCAATACTCGGATACGATACAGTATCGATACAAAACATCGATACTTTTATAACGATACCCATCCCTACTGCACAAGCTCGAACGTGAAATTCTTTTACCAACATAACTTCAGTAGTTTTTGATTTGAATTAATCATGTGTGGTTGAGAATCTAGATGATCATTAAATGATGACTAGATGATGATTAAATGATTAAATGAGATTTATAAATTTTATAAATGTCTTTGTCATCATATAAAGCCTTTTTTACGAGAGTGGGAAAATTGCCTCACTTTTAGATTCTAGAATTTCAAGTCAAATCCTATAATAGGGCCCTGGAGTAACGTTTAGCCAGGAATACCCAAGGGGAAAAAATTATCGTAGGAGAAAATGCCTAAATAAGTGAAGCCTCTGTCAAAAAACATCGCGAAAATTGAGGGAGGCTGAGCACGTCACACCCTGGGGTTCCTACTGCAAAACGACGCGAAAACTGACCAAATTCACACTGCTGTGCTCTGGCGAAGAGTAAAAGAAGTCTCAGAAGATAGTATCAAAGAACAACAGGTAGAGTTGTAGGCGCCCTTGTGACCACACCTAACAATCCACTCAAATAATGATTCAAGTAACAAAACTGAGGAGCACAGATCTCCTTATGAAGTCAGATTGGTTAGAAGACCAGTTATGGCACAACATGGCTGCTCCCATGTACAGATTGGCACTACATTTAAAATTTCCATCTTCCTTAAATTCTCTAAATTTTTTGGATGCTTATTCGAGCAGCACACTATGGTTTTCTACATGTAAGTAAAAAATCTGAGTGTGAGGCAAATTCCCCATTATTTATTTAGGTTGAAACTACGATTTACTATGGATACGAGGAACATACTTTCGGTGTATTAATTTAAAATTTGATGGTTTCAAAAGCCTCCTGGACCCCCGGATGATCACTGCTTAGGGCCTTCGGCTAAAATTCAAGAAACATGGAACATGCTTTAAACGTGTTTTGTTTGTTTGCTGATTCCTTTTTACTGACCAATCCTCCTAAACTGAATTTAGTTGGTCAGGGAGGATCATAGTTTCCAATTCGAACTCAGGAGTCTCAGAGAGACTCCCTGTGAAATTTCAGCTTCGTGGGGCCACCAGGACCTAAGTTAGCGCACCCAGCTGGTCAGGGAGGATCATAGTTTCCAATTCGAATTCTGGTGTCTCTGAGAGAATCCCTGTAAAATTTCAGCTTCGTTGGGCCACCAGGACCGAAGTTAGCGCACCCAGCTGGTCAGGGAGGATCATAGTTTCCAATTTGAATTCTGGTGTCTCTGAGAGAATCCCTGTAAAATTTCAGCTTCGTTGGGCCACCAGGACCGAAGTTAGCGCACCCAGCTGGTCAGGGAGGATCATAGTTTCCAATTCGAATTCTGGTGTCTCTGAGAGAATCCCTGTAAAATTTCAGCTTCGTTGGGCCACCAGGACCGAAGTTAGCGCACCCAGCTGGTCAGGGAGGATCATAGTTTCCAATTTGAATTCTGGTGTCTCTGAGAGAATCCCTGTAAAATTTCAGCTTCGTTGGGCCACCAGGACCGAAGTTAGCGCACCCAGCTGGTCGGGGAGGATCATAGTTTCCAATTCGAATTCTGGTGTCTCTGAGAGAATCCCTGTAAAATTTCAGCTTCGTGGGGCCACCAGGACCGAAGTTAGCACACCCAGCTGGTCAGGGAGGAGCATAGTTTCCAATTCGAATTCTGGAGTCTCTGAGAGAATCCCTGTGAAATTTCAGCTTCGTTGGGCCACTAGGACCGAAGTTAGCACACCCAGCTGGTCAGAGAGGATCATAGTTTCCAATTCGAATTCTGGTGTCTCTGAGAGAATCCCTGTAAAATTTCAGCTTTGTGGGGCCACCAGGACCGAAGTTAGTGCACCCAGCTGGTCAGGGAGGAGCATAGTTTCCAATTCGAATTCTGGTGTCTCTGAGAGAATCCCTGTGAAATTTCAGCTTCGTTGGGCCACCAGGACCGAAGTTAGCACACCCAGCTGGTCAGGGAGGATCATAGTTTCCAATTCGAATTCTGGTGTCTCTGAGAGAATCCCTGTAAAATTTCAGCTTTGTGGGGCCACCAGGACCGAAGTTAGCACACCCAGCTGGTCAGGGAGGATCATAGTTTCCAATTCGAATTCTGGTGTCTCTGAGAGAATCCCTGTGAAATTTCAGCTTCGTTGGGCCACCAGGACCGAAGTTAGCACACCCAGCTGGTCAGGGAGGATCATAGTTTCCAATTCGAATTCTGGTGTCTCTGAGAGAATCCCTGTAAAATTTCAGCTTTGTGGGGCCACCAGGACCGAAGTTAGTGCACCCAGCTGGTCAGGGAGGAGCATAGTTTCCAATTCGAATTCTGGAGTCTCTGAGAGAATCCCTGTGAAATTTCAGCTTTGTGGGGCCACCAGGACCGAAGTTAGCACACCCAGCTGGTCAGGGAGGATCATAGTTTCCAATTTGAATTCTGGTGTCTCTGAGAGAATCCCTGTAAAATTTCAGCTTCGTTGGGCCACTAGGACCGAAGTTAGCGCACCCAGCTGGTCAGGGAGGATCATAGTTTCCAATACGAATTCTGGTGTCTCTGAGAGAATCCCTGTAAAATTTCAGCTTCGTGGGGCCACCAGGACCGAAGTTAGCGCACCCAGCTGGTCAGGGAGGATCATAGTTTCCAATTCGAATTCTGGTGTCTCTGAGAGAATCCCTGTAAAATTTCAGCTTCGTGGGGCCACCAGGACCGAAGTTAGCGCACCCAGCTGGTCAGGGAGGATCATAGTTTCCAATTCGAATTCTGGTGTCTCTGAGAGAATCCCTGTAAAATTTCAGCTTCGTGGGGCCACCAGGACCGAAGTTAGCGCACCCAGCTGGTCAGGGAGGATCATAGTTTCCAATTCGAATTCTGGTGTCTCTGAGAGAATCCCTGTAAAATTTCAGCTTCGTTGGGCCACCAGGACCGAAGTTAGCGCACCCAGCTGGTCAGGGAGGAGCATAGTTTCCAATTCGAATTCTGGAGTCTCTGAGAGAATCCCTGTGAAATTTCAGCTTCGTGGGGCCACCAGGACCGAAGTTAGCGCACCCAGCTGGTCAGGGAGGACCATAGTTTCCAATTCGAATTCTGGTGTCTCTGAGAGAATCCCTGTGAAATTTCAGCTTCGTTGGGCCACCAGGACCGAAGTTAGCGCACCCAGCTGGTCAGGGAGGAGCATAGTTTCCAATTCGAATTCTGGTGTCTCTGAGAGAATCCCTGTAAAATTTCAGCTTCGTGGGGCCACCAGGACCGAAGTTAGCGCACCCAGCTGGTCAGGGAGGAGCATAGTTTCCAATTCGAATTCTGGTGTCTCTGAGAGAATCCCTGTGAAATTTCAGCTTCGTTGGGCCACCAGGACCGAAGTTAGCGCACCCAGCTGGTCAGGGAGGAGCATAGTTTCCAATTCGAATTCTGGAGTCTCTGAGAGAATCCCTGTAAAATTTCAGCTTCGTGGGGCCACCAGGACCGAAGTTAGCGCACCCAGCTGGTCAGGGAGGAGCATAGTTTCTAATTCGAATTCTGGAGTCTCTGAGAGAATCCCTGTAAAATTTCAGCTTCGTGGGGCCACCAGGACCGAAGTTAGCGCACCCAGCTGGTCAGGGAGGAGCATAGTTTCTAATTCGAATTCGGGTGTCTCTGAGAGACTCCCTGTGAAATTTCAGCTTCGTGGGGCCACCAGGACCTAAGTTAGCGCACCCAGCTGGTCAGGGAGGATCATAGTTTCCAATTCGAATTCTGGTGTCTCTGAGAGAATCCCTGTAAAATTTCAGCTTCGTTGGGCCACCAGGACCGAAGTTAGCGCACCCAGCTGGTCAGGGAGGAGCATAGTTTCCAATTCGAATTCTGGAGTCTCTGAGAGAATCCCTGTAAAATTTCAGCTTCGTGGGGCCACCAAGACCGAAGTTAGCGCACCCAGCTGATCAGGGAGGAGCATAGTTTCCAATTCGAATTCGGGTGTCTCTGAGAGAATCCCTGTAAAATTTCAGCTTCTTGGGGCCACCAGGACCTAAGTTAGCGCACCCAGCTGATCAGGGAGGAGCATAGTTTCCAATTCGAATTCTGGAGTCTCTGAGAGAATCCCTGTAAAATTTCAGCTTCGTGGGGCCACCAGGACCGAAGTTAGTGCACCCAGCTGGTCAGGGTGGAGCATAGTTTCCAATTCGAATTCGGGTGTCTCTGAGAGACTCCCTGTGAAATTTCAGCTTCTTGGGGCCACCAGGACCTAAGTTAGCGCACCCAGCTGATCAGGGAGGAGCATAGTTTCCAATTCGAATTCTGGAGTCTCTGAGAGAATCCCTGTAAAATTTCAGCTTTGTGGGGCCACCAGGACCGAAGTTAGTGCACCCAGCTGGTCAGGGAGGATCATAGTTTCCAATTCGAATTCGGGTGTCTCTGAGAGAATCCCTGTAAAATTTCAGCTTTGTGGGGCCACCAGGACCGAAGTTAGTGCACCCAGCTGGTCAGGGAGGAGCATAGTTTCCAATTCGAATTCTGGTGTCTCACAGAGACTCCCTGTGAAATTTCAGCTTCGTGCGGCCACCAAGACCAATACATTTCCCTAGAAACCGCCGGTTGTGAGTGAAAATCATTACGAAATCCCACGCTCCTTTCGTTCCACGGTTTTGTCACGTCCTTGCCCAGTTAGATGATGGCTAAAGCAGAGATGAGCGAATTCTTATTCATAAATACTATTATGAATACAAATCATATCTGCGACTTTATGATTATGAATATGAATACAGGTATGAATATGAATACGAATACAATTGTATTCATACTTTGAATACGATTTTCGCCCGTATTCGTATTTTGAATACGATTTTATAATTTTTTCTATGATTTCCCCAAAAAATCGAATTTTTTTACGATTTTCCCTGAAAATCATACTTTTTTCATGATTTTCTCCCGAACTTTGGACCTATTTCTAACCTAACATTGTCAAAATAATCAATCGAAATTCGAAACGCTCATAAATTCTTATAGGATTTTTCACGCAGACTTGAATGGGATACCAGGTCGCTACGTCCAACCATATAGAAACTACGACGACATTTCCGCTGAAAATCGTATTTTTTAAACGATTAGCATCGAAAATCATTAAATAATTATGATTTTTACCGGACATTCGTACTTTCTATCCTTTTAGGTCGTATTCATTCCCTAAAATTGCCAAAATAATTAATAAAAATTCGAAACGCTCACCAATTTTTATTGGATTTTTCACGCAGAATCGAATGAGACCAACCCCAGGTCGCTACGACCAACCGAATAGAAAGTACGACGAAATTTCCGCAGAAAATCGTATTTTTTTAACGATTAGCATCGAAAATCATTAAAAAATTATGATTTTTACCGGACATTCGTACTTTCTATTCAGTTGGTCGTAGCGACCTGGTATTGGTCTCATTCGATTCTGCGTGAAAAATCCTATAAGAATTGGAGGGCGTTTCGAATTTTGACTGATTATTTTGACAATGTTAGATTAGAAATATGTCCAGAGTTCGGGAGAAAATCATTAAAAAGTATGATTTTCAGGGAAAATCGTAAAAAAATCGATTTTTGGGGAAATCATAGAAAAAATTATAAAATCGTATTCAAAATACGAATACAGAGGAAAATGTATTAAAGTGTGAATATGATTGTATTCGTATTCATATTCATACCCGTATTCGTATTCATTATCATAAAGTCGCAGATTTGATTTGTATTCATAATCGTATTTATGAATAAGAATTTGCCCATCTCTGGGCTAAAGCATGTTTACTAGCGCTTATGATGACTCACTGCTACCTTTAATGGAAGTATCGCATAGGTTAAACCTCGTTACACGATCCCTAGTTTGTTATCAACGACTAAGCAAAATTTCGTGACTCGATACCGTTCCTAGTTACTGTTTCCGAAAAACGTAACACTTTTTGCCAGTTAGGTCAAGGCTAAAGCGTGTTCCATGCTAATAAACCTACCTAAATTTCTAGCTTGCGAAAATTGTTCTAATTAATTTGCAATTCACGATCATGATGGCTATGAAACGTGAACGAGTTAGAAACACGAATGTGAATCTTTCAAACCTTCTGTCTTGTACTGTTCCTTGAACGTTCGGTAAAAATAAACTTGATAGTGAACATTGTGCGAAAATAAGTTGGCTGGTACTGATAATGAAAAAGCTGTGTTCTTCGCAGGCGAGTAATCTATGCAGAATAATAAACCGTTGTGTAATAATTTGCAGAATTTTTTCCCCCATTAATTTCACGTTGAACATCTGCTATACTTTATTGATTACTTTTTCACAGGCTACGCTGAAGAAGCTGGTCACAGTCACGGAAATGCTCAGCAAACACAAGCAGAAATACTTGGAAATGATCCGGTAGTCAGAAGCCGGTCACAGCAACGGACCTGTTTGAGATTCAAAACCTCTCCCTCGCCAACAGCTTGGAAATCCTTGGATTTAGATTGTGGCTCGTTTTATGGTAATGTTATTGGTAAAGCTCTGTTGGACTGGATAAAGGTTAGTTTGTGTCTTTTAGAAGACAATTTTTTACCTATGACTGTTAATGTGAGGGAGTGATAACCTCTAATTACGAAAAACTCATTGCTTCATCATCTATGAAAATCATTCATAAGAGTCTGATTGTGAACAAGTGCCAACCCACTTTACTGTGTATGCACCCTTTGTAAAACGCATTTGTTGGTCAACTCACGAACAATCTCAAACCTGATGAGATCCCATGAATTCTATTCTAACCACATAAAGGCGAGACTGTATAATGATGGGCTAAAATCCTCAAGTTCCTACTTCAACTAGGAATTTTCTGAAGTATGGAATGCTGGATCATGGTACTCAGTTCATAAAGGATGTTTCGCTGTCAAGGTGAACTCCACCACTGGACTAAAGGGAGGCAAGGGGAGAAAGGAGTTGACTGTCACCGCCTCCTTTCATATTACATACTAAAAGCAGGCAAAAGCAATTCCGCCGACTCTCCCATCTCCAATCCCTCCGTGCATACGTACATACATACGGTTGGCGTTTTATGTATATAGATAAAGTACGAATGGCGTTCGAAAAAGGTGTTTACAATAACAAAACTGATCGAGTGAAACAGTGCTCTGTTAGTATAAGTTAGGCTCATATGGGTACTTATAGGGAAGAGAGAGCATAGATGGTGGGAGATATTTGTGGAGGAGATTATTGGAAAAGAGCCCAGAAGTATCCCTTAATGATCAGTGAATTCCCATGATGCTCAGCACAAACCAGTGTGTGACGTTACTGTTGATGTTAAAAATCATGCGAGATACTTTTCTACTCTGTGTCAAACTCTGGGTGTGAGACACCATTTTACGGCATTTACCCAAATAACCCATTTTCCACAAAACCGTTTTTCCGCAAAGGCTCCAGTGCCCTGACCGCAAAACCCGTGCTTTTCAGCAAATGCTGGCAGTGCCCTGACCGAAAACCCGTGTTTCTCCACAAATGCTGGCAGTGCCCTGCCCACAAAACCCGCGTTTTTCCACAGAGGCTCCCAGTGCCCGACCGCAAAACCTGCGTTTTTCCACAGAGGCTCCCAGTGCCCTGACCACAAAACCCGCGCTTTTCAGCAAAGGCTCCCAGTGCCCTGACAGCAAAACCCGCATTACACTGCAAAGGCTCCCAATGCCCTGACAGCAAAACCCGCGTTTTTCCGCTAAGGCTCCCAGTGCCCTGACAGCAAAACCTGCATTACATCGCAAAGGCTCCCAATGCCCTGACCGCAAAACCCGCGTTTTTCCGCTAAGGCTCCCAGTGCCCTGACCGCAAAACCCGTGTTTCTCCACAAATGCTGGCAGTGCCCTGACCGAAAACCCGTGTTTCTCCACAAATGCTGGCAGTGCCCTGACCGAAAACCCGTGTTTCTCCACAAATGCTGGCAGTGCCCTGACCGAAAACCCGTGTTTCTCCACAAATGCTGGCAGTGCCCTGCCCACAAAACCCGCGTTTTTCCACAGAGGCTCCCAGTGCCCGACCGCAAAACCTGCGTTTTTCCACAGAGGCTCCCAGTGCCCTGACCACAAAACCCGCGCTTTTCAGCAAAGGCTCCCAGTGCCCTGACAGCAAAACCCGCATTACACTGCAAAGGCTCCCAATGCCCTGACCGCAAAACCCGCGTTTTTCCGCTAAGGCTCCCAGTGCCCTGACAGCAAAACCTGCATTACATCGCAAAGGCTCCCAATGCCCTGACCGCAAAACCCGCGTTTTTCCGCTAAGGCTCCCAGTGCCCTGACCGCAAAACCCGTGTTTCTCCACAAATGCTGGCAGTGCCCTGACCGAAAACCCGTGTTTCTCCACAAATGCTGGCAGTGCCCTGACCGAAAACCCGTGTTTCTCCACAAATGCTGGCAGTGCCCTGACCGAAAACCCGTGTTTCTCCACAAATGCTGGCAGTGCCCTGCCCACAAAACCCGCGTTTTTCCACAGAGGCTCCCAGTGCCCGACCGCAAAACCTGCGTTTTTCCACAGAGGCTCCCAGTGCCCTGACCACAAAACCCGCGCTTTTCAGCAAAGGCTCCCAGTGCCCTGACAGCAAAACCCGCATTACACTGCAAAGGCTCCCAATGCCCTGACAGCAAAACCCGCGTTTTTCCACAAATGCTCCCAGTGCCCTGACAGCAAAACCCGCATTACACCGCAAAGGCTCCCAATGCCCTGACCGCAAAACCTGCGTTTTTCCGCAAAGGCTCCCAATGCCCTGATCGCAAAACCCGCGTTTTTCCGCTAAGGCTCCCAGTGCCCTGACAGCAAAACCCGCGTTTTTCCACAAATGCTCCCAGTGCCCTGACAGCAAAACCCGCATTACACCGCAAAGGCTCCCAATGCCCTGACCGCAAAACCCGCGTTTTTCCGCTAAGGCTCCCAATGCCCTGACAGCAAAACCCGCGTTTTTCCACAAATGCTCCCAGTGCCCTGACAGCAAAACCCGCATTACCTTGCAAAGGCTCCCAGTGCCCTGACCGCAAAACCCACGTTTTTCCGCTAAGGCTCCCAGTGCCCTGACAGCAAAACCCGCGTTTTTCCACAAATGCTCCCAGTGCCCTGACAGCAAAACCCGCATTACCTTGCAAAGGCTCCCAGTGCCCAGACCGCAAAACCCGCGCTTTTCAGCAAAGGCTCCCAGTGCCCTGACAGCAAAACCCGCATTACACTGCAAAGGCTCCCAATGCCCTGACCGCAAAACCCGCGTTTTTCCGCTAAGGCTCCCAGTGCTCTGACAGCAAAACCTGCATTACATCGCAAAGGCTCCTAATGCCCTGACCGCAAAACCCGCGTTTTTCCGCTAAGGCTCCCAGTGCCCTGACAGCAAAACCCGCGTTTTTACACAAATGCTCCCAGTGCCCTGACAGCAAAACCCGCATTACACCGCAAAGGCTCCCAATGCCCTGACCGCATAACCCGCGTTTTTCCGCTAAGGCTCCCAATGCCCTGACCGCAAAACCCACGTTTTTCCGCTAAGGCTCCCAGTGCCCTGACAGCAAAACCCGCGTTTTTCCACAAATGCTCCCAGTGCCCTGACAGCAAAACCCGCATTACACCGCAAAGGCTCCCAATGCCCTGACCGCAAAACCCGCGTTTTTCCGCTAAGGCTCCCAATGCCCTGACCGCAAAACCCGCGTTTTTCCGCTAAGGCTCCCAGTGCCCTGACAACAAAACCTGCATTACACCGCAAAGGCTCCCAATGCCCTGACCGCAAAACCCGCGTTTTTCCGCTAAGGCTCCCAGTGCCCTCACAGCAAAACCTGCACTACACCTCAAAGGCTCCCAATGCCCTGACCGCAAAACCTGCGTTTTTCCGCAAAGGCTCACAGTGCCCTGACAGCAAAACCCGCATTACACCGCAAAGGCTCCCAATGCCCTGACCGCAAAACCAGCGTTTTTTGGCTAAGGCTCCCAATGCCCTGACCGCAAAACCCGCGTTTTTCCGCAAAGGCTCCCAGTGCCCTGACAGCAAAACCCGCATTACACCGCAAAGGCTCCCAATGCCCTGACTGCAAAACCCGCGTTTTTCCGCTAAGACTCCCAGTGCCCTGACAGCAAAACCTGCATTACACCGCAAAGGCTCCCAATGCCCTGACCGCAAAACCCGCGTTTTTCCGCAAAGGCTCCCAGTGCCCTGACAGCAAAACCCGCATTACACCGCAAAGGCTCCCAATGCCCTGACCGCAAAACCCGCGTTTTTCCGCAAAGGCTCCCAGTGCCCTGACAGCAAAACCCGCATTACACCGCAAAGGCTCCCAATGCCCTGACCGCAAAACCCGCGTTTTTCAGCTAAGGCTCCCAATGCCCTGACAGCAAAACCCACGTTTTTCCGCAAAGGCTCCCAGTGCCCTGACAGCAAAACCCGCATTACACCGCAAAGGCTCCCAGTGCCCTGACCGCAAAACCCGCGTTTTTCCACAAAGGCTCCCTGTGCCCTGGCCACAAAACCGGCGTTAGAAGTAGGTGTCAGTTACTGCGTGCATTCAAATGGAATTTTCAGTGCAATTCCTCTGCTACTGGGCGGGTTCAATGCAATTAGGGCCTCACGCTCAGAGCTCTGTAGCGAATGGGGTAACTGTTCAAGAGGGGTGAATGAATGGCCAACTAACTACCATCCTGTTTCTAGGCACAAGTCAAATCCTATTTGGCCTATTCTCCGCCAATTCTCCCCTGTCGCCAGTTACCACCAATCCCATTCAGTGCTCCATCACCTATCATTAAGCACCTAGTGGCAATATTAGAGAGTTCCTGCTTCCAAAATTCAGGCCCCATTAGGAGGAGACTAGCGCTAGCAATGAAGATGCTACCCAGTTGAAGGAGGAGGCCTGGTTAGGTATGAACTTGTGGGTGGGGGGTGGGGGTGAGGAACTCGTGTCAGGGGGGGGGGTTACTCTGAGCTTTGTGAAGAGGTTCCACAGGCCCTGGTAGTAACGTGCAAAAACTCACTGTTGTCCCCATCAACTAACTGCAGGATTGCAGGATTTACCAAGAAACTTTTGCAATTTCTGAAATTCCTGCCTTGGGGATATGAGAGGAAGACAGCCATAGATAGCCCTGTTACCATCACAACAAGGGTCGAGTCGCCCTATTTGCAGATCTATTAATATTCCAAATGGCAATATTATAGTTCAAAAAACGGTTCAGCTCCTTAACCTATCTACCCTCAGCTACATTGAAGGTAAAATTGAGCTGCCTCGATGTGGGGTTCTTCTGTTTTCCCAATGAACCGCATTCCTCCTGATGAGGTTACATTAATGGAGCCTAATTCTCGTTCTGGAGAACCTTTTCAAATTCGAACGAGCGTTCCTTTCTTTCTACAGTCTCGTCATCAAAGCAAAAATTTCCCAGTGAGTTTTTGTTCCATGACAAAATGTTGCAGGCCGGACGTGCTCTTAATCATAGCTATAATAAATTATTGTTGCAATATTTACAAAATAGGTTATAAGAATATAATGAACTACTTTCCTTGTGAACATCGTGTCACCTCTGCTAGGGTCCATAGTCTTCTCTAGAATCAATTCGTTGATGTATCCCATTCCTCCTTGTTTTATTACTGCATCGTTCTTTCATAATCTTTATCTGTACACCTTGTATATCGTAAGAACAAAATGGAGAATCCCGGTGGGTTGGTCTTTTGAATTTCGTATTCGAATTCAGCACCCTTGAAACCCCAGAAATATCGATCCCTCGTCCAGAGCCTTTTCCGATAGAAGACGAGCAAATAAAGAAAAACGGCCGGAATTTCCCATTCTCTGTCGAATCTGTTCTTAGAGATCATTGCGATTCTCTAAATCCTAGTTCCAGCTTTCGTTAATTCGTACATTAATTGTCCATTGTGTGTTTCATAAGGTTGAACAAATAAAACAACGATAAATGAATAAATCAGGCTGAATTTAATCAACTTCGGCACGTCAAGGTTCTCGTAAGTGGAACACGAAGTTGCCGTTGAAAAGGCCTACGAACTTTCTGAATTAGCGTTTGTAATACTGTTAGTTGTTGTGTTGTTATTTACTTACATTTGATGGGGACGACCCCAGAACAAACGTCATTTCATATTTGTGATCTCAGATTTCAAATGACATGTCAACAGAAATAATTATCTACTCCCGTTAATGGAATAACTTTCGAAAGAATAACTTCAATATCTGGTGGGAGGATTCTCAAAACCTTCTTCATCGGTAAAATCCCAAGACATTTTCTCGAAGAGGGGGTTTGGAAGTTGTTTTACTTGAAAAAAGGCGAATTCCACTGAACCTTGGAAGGGAGTTTGGAGAAGAAGCTCACAAAAGTGCTAAAATAGAGGTTTCAGACCCGAGAAAGCTTTTTGTTGCGAAAACGAACTTTCTGTGACGTGAGAAGACAGACATAAATGAGGAGTTTTCTTTCAAACGGGCTTTTATCCACTTGGAATTTTTTTGTGGGAAATTGAGAAAAACTAATTTCAAGTTGCCTAGGGGTCCCAAATAGTTTGTTCATAGAACTTTTGATTGTAAGACCTAATTTCGAAATTTTGGCATGCGTTTTGAGAGAGACACGGTCATTCATGATTCGGATATAAGCTCATTTGTTGGAAAACGATGTATATGAGCTAGGGATGGGTATCGTTATAACAGTATCGATACTGTATTGTATCCGAATATTGATATCCCAAGTCGTTGGGCATGAGTATCGATATTTTAAAATATCGAGTATCGATACTTTGTGTCACAAACTATCAATATTATCCAATATTCTCAAGAAAAATAATTTCGATATTTTTTACTATCAAGAGTCCTAGCAGGGTGATTTTCTCTGTGAATGTTTTATATGCACATAAGTGTGGGCATCATTGAAGTCCCAGATACTTAAGGCACCAAAACGTCAATTAGGGGGACGAACAGTGTTAATATATTAATTCAGTACCTTTGTAGTCTACGTGGAGATGCGGCTGGAAGATCCTTGGTAGGTACCTACTGGTTTTGGATTCTTCCGTGGTAAGATGAGACCGTTTTGCACCTGGAGAGCACTTAGATGTATTGGCGGCTGCAATTGTATCAGGATGGCAATCGTGGATAGCTTCCTGGTAGATTCCAACGGGAGAAAAGATGATCGCTCTCACGAGGTGGTGGCTTCTGGTAGAGGTGAACTGAAGACTGGCCACCCAAGCAAAATCTTGTCCGCTTAGTTGGGTTGGCCTTGAACCCTAGGTACGCCACTCCCGTCGACAACACTTTTATCGCACTACACTTTGATACTATTTACAGTCGTGAATACCTAAGCCCCCTCCCTATCTTTGTATGAAATAAAACTTTCCTGGGCGCTAACAGTGATATAAACGTTATTTGTGCAACCAAGGAGTACTGACCCAAAAGCCTCCCTACTTTCATCATTTTTTAGCCATTATGTTGAATTTCCCGCGAGAACTGTATAGATATTCGTTATTTGGAAATATCGGATCCAAAGTATCGATATCCAAAAATATCGAATAGTGCAGTATCGATACTAAAATATCGAGTATCGGTACAAAAGTATCGATATTTTGAAATATCGAGTATCGATACCCATCCCTAATATGAGCCACTTTGAAAAAAAAACGAGTTTTTTGTTTTGTGAAAAAAAATCTCATTTTTATTTTCTTTCATTGATTTTTCCATTATTTTCAATAAGGAACCTTCGGAGTCGAGCAAGAAAAAATACATATTCTATTCCGATTTAACTTGTAACTCATTATTTTCGTGGAAATAAACAGCGTTCTTCTCAACTCCGTTTTTATTGAATGGTTTTTCACAATCTCATCGCGAGTGATTTTATCCGTATGTGGAGTCTGATATCAGCGTGGGAGATCCATCAGCGGTTTCCTTCAGAATGGGTTCGACCCCAGTCCTCTCCATGCCAAGTTCGCCATTTCTGCATCTTTTACCATGTTGTGACCTTAATTTACAATGCCTCCATCTTTCTGTTAAGAAAAATAAACGTCCAGTAACGCAGCATGAATTTCTAAATGACCGAATTTTCAGAAATTCATAAAAAGTTAGGACGTTGATGACTTGCACTTCGAGTCACTTATCACAGAGAGGGTGTGGCATGGTGACACTTGGGCTAAGGCTCGGTTCTCAAAGTAGATGCCACTATGAGTGCTTGGGTTCAAATAAAGCTCCCTGTGCATAACGTTTTAATAAGACGCTGTTACACCCACTACTCCATCTGTTGGCCTCCTTTCATACTATTTGCTGAGCTTCTTCTCTTACGCTTGGCCAGAGCACAGCGTTAGTAGACGATTTTTTCCAGCAGGCTTTTTATCCTTGAGTGAAACTTCCTGATACTTATTCCATGTTTCTCATATTCAAACCTTTCAACAATTCAGTAGACAACGAATATTCTATTGGTGGGCCTCACGTTTGACATGCCTACTGTAGATCTCCCTCACCCAGAGCAACCCTCACTCAGAATAAAGCTTGGTTCACATAGGTTCGTAATGTCCGTAATCCGTAGTGCGTAATTGGCTGGAGCCAATTGAGGGGGCGGGAGCAATCTTTGCGGACGAATACTTTTTGAGCGGAGAGTATCGTTTTGAAAAATTGGATATTTTACGCAGTACGGATGAACTTCGATAAATTTCGGCAAACTTCGTGAAAGCTCTCGTCGTCTGTTCATCGTTCAGCTGTTCGTCATTGACTCGGTCTCGTTCTTGGTTTATTGTAGGGATGTCCGATACTTCAAAAGTATCGATATAATATCGTATCGGTACATCTAGAAAGTATCAAAAAGTATTGATACGATACTTTCAAAAAATATCGATAGGTATTTTGAAGTATTGATACTTTTTGATACTTTCACAAAAATGGGTGAAAATGCCTTTTATGTTTCTCTCTATCTGTGCGACATCTCTCCATCGCGAGGTTAATAATTAATATAGAATGAACAAAACAATAAATCACACATTTTTTTGTTTAGGCACTGGTTTTCGTATTGCACTTGGTTGGGTTAACTTTTTGGTGGTCCTTCCTAGACGATGGAGGACAGCAGGTTATGGTCTGTTCGGAGAGGCAGTCCTGAATGGTTCGGAAGGGTTTGAAGGAGCCCGGAGGAGTCCCCTCCCCCTTTTCAGTTCTGAACTGCTTCCGGACTGCCTATCCGAACAGACCCATAGAGAGCTGGAGGTGGAGGTACATCATCTTTGTTTAGTTTGTTGAAGTGGTTGGTCTCCCAACAATCTACGTAGAGAAAGAGGTACCTACTAAAATTCGAGACTTTCATCTAATGTGGGAGATAAACATATTGTTTAGTAATGCATGCATTCCAGGGGACGTCCCATTGGATAAGTATTGGATCAGTTTAACCAGTTGTTAAGCGATAAGACTGTTTCTCTCGATGTAATTTATCTATTACTTTAGGGAAGAAATAGTGACACCCCCCCCCCCCCCCACCATTATAAACCATAACACTTCTAGCGGCATGATAGCCTCGAATCTGAAGAGCATTTTAAAATCCATGATCTACGACACCCAACATTCAAATTCGAGTTCAACCCCCCCCCCCCCCCCCCCGACACCAACACCAATGGTGCCAGTCTGGCACCAAAGCGGAAATACGTCGTAACATTGAACTTTCATCTATTAGGTTTAGTAGGCAGTCCGTCGAATGTCACATCCGTATTCAAGGTGAAACACCTAAAAACCCAAGAAATATGAGGTTTATGGTGCCCTGGCACCATGGTGGCACCACTTTTATTTCCATGGTGGTACAGAAAGTAATTCATGCAAATCCTAAGGTGTAATGAAAATTTTTCCTCAATTTCAAAGCTTGGATACAATTAGTAAGCAGTAAAGGAACCGAAATATTGAAAAATTGGATATTTTGTGAATATTATCCCCCACCCATCCCCTCCTCTTACAAATTTTGGTACTCTAGTGAAATCATGTACAACTCGGAAGTTATTTTAGTCAAACAAAAAAAGAAACACACAAATCGGTTGGAAATTGAGGCCTGGGCAGAGTTTATAAGATTATGCCCGCAAACGTACGTTTTTTAAGCATTAACCCCCCCTCTCCCCCCCTTAAAAGGCGAAATTCGAAATTCCGGCGCCGTAGTGCACAACTAGATAGTTTTCCGCGTCGAAGAAAAAAAGAACCACGAAAATCGGTTGAGAACTAAGGCCTGTGCAGAGTACACAAGATTTTGTTACACACACACACACACACACACAGACATACACCTATGGTTTTTTTCGCGGATTTGGATTCAGAATGGTCTAAAACGGATTACTGTGTGGTTATTTTTTTTTTTTTTCTGTTGAGTGTTGTCCTCCTTCACCCCAGATCGATCGCATAAGGACGCCCAAGTCTTACTGTGGGACGTCCTAAAAATAGAAAGCATTTTATCTAATGTGAGAGGTAAAAAAAGTATCGCCTCCGATACTGGAAAAAAAGTATCGATACTACGATATATATCAGGAAAAAAAGTATCGATATGTATCGATACTTTTTCAAAAAGTATCGATACTTTTAAGTATCGATACTTTGGGGACATCCCTAGTTTATTGACCAAACAATCCGATTGCCGATTCCGGATTCCGTGTTGTTATTTGGTTTTGACATTTTATGTCTTTACTATGGCACATAAATGAAAAATCGTCACGCGGGGATCGTTACGCGGGGAGCATTATGAGGGGAGCGTTACGCGGAAATTTCTGATGATTTTCACGTACAACCAATCGTTCCTAGGGAAAACTAACTTCCTCATTTTCCACCCCACAAAAATCGTTCACCACTCATTGGAAAGCTCTCAATTTATTAAACATAAGACATAAAATGTCTCTCGTGGTTGCGTACTTGTACGAAAGCTGTATCCACCGTTTGTGTTTCATTTTCGTTTTTGCGTTATGCATTGCTGGATATGAATTTAAGTGATTTTAATGAGAGCCTCATTGATCTCGTCCGATCAAATTATGTCAATAAATCCTCAGAAATCAAATCATTCTTTAATAACCGCAATGTAAGAAGTCTGCGTATTATGTGGAAATATGATTGATTCAACTTCCGAAAACCTATTTTTCAATTGATTCAACTTCCGAAAACCCATTTTTCAATTGGTTCAACTTCCAAAAACCTATTTTTCAATGTATTCAACTTCCGAAAAACTGTGTTAAAAGACATTTTTGAGAGAATTTGGTCGTTTTGAACATTGCGATTCTTCACAACAATTCAATAACATTATTTTTTTACATCAAAGGTACTTACCTCGTTTTACGAAATGGGTATACCCAGGGCATTAGCTAACTAATTTATTAGCTAGTTAATTTTTCAACTAATAGCTAAATCAGCTTTTAGCTTTTTTTTAATAGCTAAAAGATAAATTTAGCTATTAGCTTTCGAGGAACAGCTAAATCACCGCAGCTAAATCTGTTAGCTATATGTTTTCGACTAATAGCTAATTTGGCTAGAAATTTAGCTATTCCTCGATAGCTAATAGCTAAATATTTAGCTGCTAGCTTCAGCTAAATCGTAGCTAATTTAGCTGTAGCTTTTAGCTGTTAGCTATAGCTAATTTTTGCCCAACACTGGGTATACCATTCACTGGGCCTACAAGTAGGCAAATCACCAAAAAGACGACGAAAATCATTTTTCTCGAAGTTAATAATTAGTAAGAAATTATTTGATCGATGAACAGGGCGAAACAGCAAAACAGCTGAACGCGGGAAAAAAGGCGAGCGGGAAAACAATTCTGCGCAGAACCTACTGCGCGCTTCTGCGTAATCGCGTAAAGGCTCGGCCACACAGAACGCGGGCTGACCGCGCGGACAGGTTCGCCCGACTCCCTCAGACTCTGTAATAAGGTATTTCGCATTGCCCCTGCCACACAGAGCGCGGACTGCCGTGGCGGGCAACTTCTGTCCGCGCCAGGGCGTGGGCAGGTTGTAATTTTTTACAGAGTCCGCGGCGGGCAACTTCAAATTCTGCACTATAATTGAAATTGTTCCATATTTTTAGTTAATGTTATAGGTTAAATGACTTTTCCTACTTTTTCTCAAAACATATTATTTATTTATTTTTGGTTTTTATTAATTTTTGAGAAAACTAAAGTTTCAAAAGGTTTCAAATTGATGCTGATTGCCTACATTTCAATCAAATTCCTCTCTCTTACTTTTTTTCTAAAATGAGTAGTTATGCTATTGAACCATTTCGAGCACAACGAAAATTCCACTTTTTGGGAGGAAAAAAATTATCTATTTTTGGATATTGTTGTATCTCCGTAATTAGGTACGTCTTCAACCTACAGAGCTCGAGTTGGTCGCAAACTGTTGCAAATTTAACCTAATTTAAAACGTTACCGGACATAAATTATTGAAATTATAACAGTTTGGAAGTACTTGCCTAATTGTTAGAAAAGTACTAAAATTTCACGGGTTTTTAATGCATTTCGTCAGTAGCACAAGGTTTTCGGGGTTGCAAAATTGGGAATAAACATAGGAGACCTAACATCATAAAAAATAGTAGATACCCCCGCGTTTTATTTACAAAAAAAAAAAAAAAACACCGCGTTAAATTTACTGGGCTATTGCTTCGTTGTCTGTCAGATAATATAAGAGTTCGGTAATTTTTGATATATTTAATTCAAGTAGAGCATGTAACGTTTCGAACTGTTGCTGCGACATTCGAAAATATTTATAAAATCTATCTTCGAATGAACCCAATTCCAGGCATAACCGGTGAAATTCGCCGCACTCCTCTCTTTTTTCGTTGATCTCGTGTACCTGGTAAGAGTCAAATCCGAATTACACAATAATACTATTATAGAATAATAGGTAATAATAATAATAATAATCCGTGAACTGAAATAACATAATGCTAGTCGAAAGAGTAGAATTCGCTACAGTATTTTGGAGCCCTCTCGATCATAGTGCCTACAGCCTACTTCAACATACAATGCGTAGTGACAATAACATACCCATTTCCTTTTTCGTCTTGATTTAGAAGCAAGTAAAAGGAGTAAGGCCTCTTCGTCCGAAGAGCTGCTCGATATGATCGATGAACACTGAGAAAATTAACACTGGTCCGCCGCGGCTGTCCGCGTTCTCTGTGGCAGGGGTTGTCCGCGCGGTCAGCCCGCGTTCTGTGTGGCCGAGCCTTAATCATTTGGCCATGTGAACGCTCGTTTATGCATTACGGACTTTACGGATTATGGACCACCCCCACTTCTCTTTTCGCGCATTACGGATTACGGATATTACGCACCTATGTGAACCCAGCTTAAGGCGAGTGCTCCCTCAAGGCCCTCACTGAGCCTTTACTCGAGTCTCTAACCTAATTCAGTTTGCCCTCTGTCCTGTTTCAAGGTCAGTCTTTATTACCACGAATGCTCTCCAATATTCTACTCGCGTGAGTTTGTGCTTCCCTAAAAATTGAACTGCTCGCGTTTTCTATGTAATGGGTGTAGGGATCTTTGAAAACCAGATTACCAAATTGAAATGACAACTGCGATTGCATGCTACTGATCAAAACAGTACATTTAGTCTAATAGTTATTTTGGAATTCTTTTCATACGCTGTTCCTAATATCCAGTGTGCGCTAATTTGAATTGATTGTAGCTTAAATCAGTTAAACTTTCTTACTTCCACTGTGGTAATGATTATTTCTTTAGAAATCAGTTCTAAGAGTAAAATTCCTGACGAAATTAAATTTTACAAAACTCGATACGTCTTGTATCATAAAGCTAAAAGAGCCTGTGATAGATTGTCTTTTAATTCTGAAGTAATCATTATCAATTACTTACGGTACTATATTGTCTAAAATCTATTGTAACAATTTAAAATGCATTTATCTAATACCTAGTCAAAGAAATAATTAGTTGTGAAATAACTTGTGAACTGAATGAACAAATCAGATTGGACACTTTGATGTATCACCTCCCACACCGCCAATATTTCTCCGATGTAAAGTTTTTAAATCTCTCGATGCCAAACCTAGATTACTATTTGTTGCCTAATTTGTGTACTGTATCGTTTGTATATTGTCGTTTATTGTATAAACTAGGTCTAGTTGTTAATCGATGCATGGGCCTTCTGTTTTTTTGAAGGATTCAATACCCTGTTTTTGTATTAAGTAGTCTCTTCCAAGGAGTATTAAAACGAATGAGGAAGTTGCACGATAAGAATAAAATATCACGAACATGGGATTAAATTATGTACATTTTCCTTGTGATTAGTAGTAACAAGTACTGTTCATTGAAAATACTTCCAAAATAGTGCAACTTCCTTATTGGTGTTTCATTCAACTTGCATTACACCCAATGTTGTTCGGGAGACCATTTTGAAAACTGACGAAAAAATAAATTGAGAAGTCTGCCAATTCACTAAGTTCTCATTTGTAACGCTACGTGATTAAATCTGACCGTTACTGTCGTCATTGAATGTTTATTTCTTCATGCCTATCCTTAACTTTAGCACGCGCGGAAAGATAAAGTGTCACTTTCATAACTGCTCATGACCTTCAACCTTGACTGATTCAGTTCTGGATTGAACCGTTCATCTCATTAGAGAGTTAAGCCGTGTTTTCCTGCCGACGGGTTATATCCCGTCGTGTCGAGCGGAGTACGCTGGCGGGGTCACGTCAACCACTCCTTCAATGGGAAAAGAAGGCAACCGTTTTCCTGTCGAGCAGAGTACATCTTCCGCTGGCGTGTTCCGTCGACGTAAGACGCTCGAGTGCTTCAGGAGGTGTCTATGACGCTTGACGCTGCGGGATTCGCATGCGCATCTGACACTTCCTATTTGTTTACTGTCAAAAAGTTTGAGTTTATTCGCAAAAAAATTAATTTCATTTGAAAAAGGTCTGAATATGTGTAAAAAAAAAGAATTTACTTGTAAAAAGTTGAATTTTATTTTCAAAAAGATTAATTTTATTTGTAAAATAAAATACTATATATTATATAGTATTTCCAAATAGAGTTAATCTGTTTACAAATAAAATTAATCTTTATATATTAATCTTTACAATATTTAATCTTTATTTAATCTTTATAATATTATTATCTAGCATATGTACCAACCAATGAACTTTATTTCCACCAAATTATATTTTTTGATTTAATGAACATACCCCAGGGTGATATTGGTTTTGCTACTCTACCGAAAGGGACTCAACTTTTCTCGTACCAGGGAAATCGAGAAGGAGAATTGAACATGCGTGAACCGACAATATTCTTTGAATCTGACTCCATTGTCTAGTAGGTGTTGAGAGATGAGAGTGTTGTATGCTCATTCTTCTCCTCTTTCTAGGAACATTTGATCCGTAGGCTTCCGTCGGAGGAGTTCAGCAACAATTATTATATCTTCTCCATCATGAACACAATTTAATTGGTCTATGATGGCCAAAAAAATCATTTTTTACCGCGGAAAGACATGGTTGACTTTTTGACTTCTAGACAGCTCAAGTGAAAACAGTTGTCCCGCCGTGTGACAGGAAAACATTATCACGCTGCGTGGTACGTCACTCTCTGCCCGACGGGATCCCGCCGGCATACTCCGTTCGACGTGACGGAATATAACCCGTCAACAGGAAAACACGGCTTTACAGCGGGCCGAGATACGTTGAAAAATGCGAGACTCGCGTCGAAAACGCGAGCCTCGCGCATGACGTGTGGCTCACAGAAGACAGTTGACTCGGCCCTCTCGCGTTTTTGACGTGAGATAACCTACTACGTCAACTCCTTGTTTTTGTGGCTGAGCTAATGGCCGCCGTCAATCAGCTGATCAGTCTGTTTCTTTCGTTTTGAAGAGTTTCGGTGAATCTTTTGCGAGTTCTTTATCTTCGGGATCGCGGTAAAGTGAATTGAAGATTGGAGAATTGGTCCCTTATACATTTCACTTGAATTGAATATTGCTCCCTTATACATTTCGGTCTGTTGCGGCGTCTGAAGTGTGGATGGCGGATGTTTGATCTCGATGACATCAGTTGGACGATCGATCTCAATTTCTTCCCCATTGAAGGCAAGTTTCCTCTACCTTTTTGAACGACTTCGTATTTATTTTACTTTGAAAAGGTTACATTGGAATATAGTACAAAAAGATTGATTAGTCCGAGGTCGATCATAAACTACCAATCTCGTTGAATTCGGTTGTCTGTCATCTACTCCTCAGACAAGGGGATGGACTGAAATGCACGATTAGGTGCTCACATTCATTTTGCATTTATTTATTTATACTTTCACGATTTTTTTGGGTAATAAACGAGCGTACTTCATTGATTTCCTTATATTTTCCTTCCTGTTTTCCTTTATCGGTTCAACAAAAACAAAAACCGCAGATTGAGTTGATGTTACCTATGGAGTGTTGAAAAATCTAATGCAACGTCAATCATGTGAGCCATCACGTCATTGACGTGAGACTCACGTCAGGAAGTTAGCATCCACTTGATGCTCGCCCTAGCAGCTTCTCACGTCTGAACGGTTCCAAATGTTGCTGTAACTCTCTATTAACAGTTCATCTATCATGAAAAACAGCTAGAAAAGAGCGGTAACCGAGAACTAGGGCTGCGACATGTTTTGTGTCCGATGTTTTCATAACATCGATGTTTTACTTGTGATTCTATCGATGTTTCTTCTTTTCCTCTTGTTTGGTCGTGACCATAGAGCTGCTAGGTGGGTGAGTGCAGTGGGGCTCCCCAGCCAACATTGGCTACATGTGTGTAATGACTCATACTCTTAGCTATGTTAGTTCTCCAATAAAGGACACAAGGGAAACCCTGAGTGACTCATCATGCCAGGTAGGTGAAGTGAGGTACGGGGGACAAACACGTCACCTTCCTCCACTCTCCCTTTACCCTGTTAAAGTAGTATAAAAAGAGAGCTCAGGGCTTCCCCTTCATGCATTCGTCTTCTAACAATCGACTTGATTTTTTCTCGCTCTACCTCGCCTTCTCTTAGAGCCCAAAGTTCCTCGGAGGTCTCGGTAAGCACATCGCGCAGGCCTCTGCTCCCATTTCACCTAGTATTTGTCTGCCCCCAACTAGGAACTAGGTAAATGAACTGCCTCCCTTTGGTCAGCGAGCAATCGCGCCGAGGTACGCAGCTTAGCTGAAATCCTTAAGAACTCCTGCATGCAGTAGGCGGTAACCCGCGCCAGGCAGAAAGTGCTGTCCCATCCTTCACCTTCGTTGAGTAGGGACCAATAGAAATTGACAAGCCGACGTGAAGACCATCACATGACGACACACCGACATAACAATGTGATTCTTTTGTTTCTAGTTTAATCAGTTGAGAAGAAATACTGGGGAACAGAGAGTTAAAAATACAACTCTGACGATTCTCCTACTATGTAAAAAGAATTTGTTCGAATTTGTGTGTCTCATGTTCATATAAATAACAAATGCTCGGCCTAATCGGTGAGTTTATTCCTTTTTCCAAGTTCAAATTCTTTTCCAGAATTATCATAATGTTTTCACAGCACATTGTTGGGGAGTTTTTATTATTGACATGAAATTCAGTACAGTGCTTTGTGCGAAACAACTCATAGATCTAATTTTCCCCTTAAAACAGGGATGATTGAATATTTTGAAAAACATCGATGTTTTTATCGACATCGATGGTGGGTTTTGAAAACATCGATTTTTTTTATCGATGTTGCAGCCCTGCCAAGAACGAAAGAACAGGAGTAGATATTCTTGAACCTTTTGCGAGAGGTGTTTGTGTGACATTGACACAGGCCGCCTCAGGGACCCCAGGATTTGCGTGACATAGACGCACTCTGTGTTCAAAGTGTTAACGGAAGTGCGGCCGTATCTCAAAAAGGAGGAGGAAAACCCTATGACAAATAATTTGCTGGGGTGTTATTTGAAACACAGTTTTATTACCGTAGATTTATTTTCTGCTGTGTTTTATCGTTTTGTTTTTTTATTGTCTGAAAGTATCATGAGCGGTTTTTTTTTTTCAAATTCGTCCGGCAACCAGATCGTCTTCAAAACCACACTCATCAGTTCCTCGCCGTATTTTGAACAGCCCTTTGTCACCCCAGGCTTTGTTCCAAGAGTTAGCAACGAGCCAGTAAGGCGTCCCGTTCTCAGTTCCCCACCCGAGCACGCGGACTGCATGACCTCCAAGTTCATCTCCGGTCACGTGGTGGTAGACACCTGCATAGAAGGAAACGGATATGGTTTAGTAGGATATCTTTGGAAAACCTGGAAGAGTCAGAAAAAATAGAAAATGTGTTCTAGAATTATGGGCAAAACGTAGCTCAGTGATGCCAAATACAGTGGGGAATTTGCCTCACATTTTTTTTTTTCTTGAAAGAGAGGGTTCACTGATATGGAAGAAAACCATACCTAGTGTGCTGCTCGAAAAAGCATCCAAAAAATTTAGAGAATTTAAGGAAGATGGAAATTTTAATGTAGCGGCAATCTGTTCATGGGGTTGCAACGTAACAGATTTTCTGACCAATCTGACTTCATAGAAGGAGCTGTGCCCCTCTGAGGTAGCGCTACCTCTGGAAATGCAAATGAAACTGTAGCTTACCTGATCAAACACAGAAGCGCGCGACTGGGGGAAGAGAAAAAACCCGGACGTGCAAGTGACCAAAAGAAGCAATTTTCCTCACTCTTTTTACAATCCGATTCTACGTACTTATTAGTTTATCAAGCATTATTAGTCTTCATCCTCTCTTATTTAGTTTCCATATTAAGTTAGTTTCGTTATTTGAATCACATTATTTGAGTGGTCATTTGACTGGATCGTTTCGTGTTGTCGCGCTTAGAACTTAAAAGGGCGTTTATAACTCTACCTGTTGTCGTTCTGCGGTACTACCTGGAGTTCTACGCCAGAGTGTATGTGAATCCAGTCACTTTTCGCGTCGTTTTTTTTGCTTCCTCACTACCGAAGGTAGGGAAGCTTTGTATTCGTGAAAGAAGTGAAAAAAAAAATGTCCTCCAAAATCAAAATTTCCACTTGCTTTTTGCGTTTTAGAGCTTCTCGAACAATTTTGGTTCCATGTCTGTCGGTCTGTCTGTCTGTCGGTCTGTCAGTGGTCCGATTTTGATGAAATTTTCAGGGATTGTGCGGGTTAGGTCTTAGACGGTCCCCTATCAATTTCAGCACCTTCGGACCAATAGGAGCGAGTGCGTGAATTTCCTGGAACCTCGGTTTCTCGGTTCCTAATGAACCGATTTTGCTCAAATTTGGAGGTTAGTTAGGGACTAACTTCTAAGAGACACCCTATAAGTTTCAATCAAATTGGTCAAGCAATAGCCGCTGCGCATGCGCGAACTTTAAATTTATTGTTACAACCAAAACTCCGCAACTATTCAACCAATTTCGATGAAATTTTCAGGGATTGTGTGGTTTAGGTCCTAGGCGGTGGACCGCTAAATAAAATTCTACGTTGAAAATACAAAATATTATAAACTATAATACCTTATAAAAATTATAAAAATATTATAAACATTAATACCTGCAACCCTATCCCGCATATTATCGCCAATATTTTGGTATTCAATAACTCTTTGAATCATAATTTTTTCGCCAACTGATTCTATACGTCCATGTTACAATGAGTGAGGAAGCTATACTGCCCACCCAACTTGGCAGACGTTTTTTTTTTTTTTTTTTTTTTTCGTGTGATGTGAACGATATTCCTTGATTTTCGCGGAGTTTTTGACATGGATATGTCTTAGTTCTGGGGGTCATTCCAAAATTTTCGACACACAAAACAATGCAACGTTTTTTTTCTGATGCTGTTGAACGCAGGAAGCTGAAATTTGACAGGCAGGGTCAATCGATACACACTTCTATACATCATCAAAGTTGATAATCACTGATCAGCTGAGTGAGCTCCAAGGCCATTTCCTCTCCTGTTGAACGCAGGAACCTGAATTTGAGAGGGCGGGTCAATGGAGAATGCTGAAGGCGCCTGAGTGGTCATTGATCAGCTGAGTGAGCTCATCATTTAAATTGCCATCATAAGACATATCCATGTACAGATGTATCTGCATGCAGTGTAGATACTCGTTTTTTACGGAGGCTTCGCATGTTAGGCATTTTCTTCTATGGTAATTTTTGTTCCTTGGGTACTCCTGGTGTTAAACGTTATTTTAGGGCCCTATTATAAAATTTAACTTGAAATTCCAGAATCTAAAATTGAGGCAAATTCCCCATTATGCTCAAAACGTAGCTCAGTGGGGCTAAATACAATTCTAGAGGGGGAGAAGATGAAAAAACTCCAAAAGCAATTAACGAACCTTTCTGATTTTTGAACACAATTAGGAGAAATTTGAGAAATATTTTCTTGACTATTAATTGTAACAGCGAAGGAAAATTGTACAAAAACTAGCTTAACCCTTAATTTCCCGCTTGTTCAAAAAATTTGTTTTCTCATACAAGTTAGATGTATTTTGACAAATCTGTAGAATATTTGAGCAGAAGGTTCCTAAAAGGTTCTATTACAGTCTGTCAGCTCAAGAATGATCTCTCCAAGGGCCACACAAGCGCTACCTGAGTCAGCAGAATCTGTCTTTAAACCGTATTTTGTTGGAGTAGAAGATGGAGGCTTGGAAAAATGCTTGTGGGATGTTGGTGTCTATTATTTCTCATAAAGTCATATATTCAAGGAATAATGTGGAAAAGTTCACTTCATAGAGGGATCTGTGTTGCTTTTGACAGTGGCTCCATCTCTGACGAGGAAACCCAGCTATTAGCCTACAAGATGAGAAATGAAGGCAGAAAGTACCTCGAAGGCCCTAGTATAATCTGTAAACTCGAGAATTATTTTGTTTATTTCGTTTTCTTACACAGTCGAAAGTTGAAGTATCAAAATAGCCAACAGCTACCTTTCAGTTTTGGTTTAAAAGTGGATAAACTGTTCTAGGTAAAAATCGGACTTCCTGAAAGATACTGCTCAGGTGCTGAAGCAAAACTACTTCAAGCCAGAAAACCAGCTAAACCTCCATTTCCTCCTTTGAATTCCACTAGAGGCGCAACTGCCCAGAAGCAATTTCTGGAGAGAAAAAGGCTAGAAATTGGAAAAATCACTAGAAATCAACACAAATCAAATTTTGATCTAACCGGTTAAGATAATGGGCGATGTTGAAAAACTTGTCTTAAGATGAACTAGAGAGGAGAAGGAATGTCAATAAAGTAGCATTACCTGATTTATAAGCCAAGAAATCGGCGTACACGGTGAAAGCTGCTTCAATTGATCCGTATTTCAAAATATCTTCCTGAGCTGCTTTGACAGAACTCAAAGTGTATGCAGTTTTGGCTGAAAATTATTACAAAATGGTATTGTTTTCACCTTCCAAGAGTTTGACATCTGATATAGGTATATCCCGAATAAAACATTTTTTTTTGTAAAATTTCCATTGGTACCTTTTTTGTGATCTTTCTTGAATGGAATTTTGTACTTCTTATTGGTACATTTCGATTCACAGCTAGGCGTGTCAGGAGTGGGAAGTTTGGAGCAGTTGGGCAAGGGTCCCTTGACGTGGTGTTCGCAAGATTCGAGCGCGTACGGTTGGCATCCCTGGAAATATAGTAATAAATGATACGGAGCGTTCAAATGGTTAATGCTGTGTGAATGCTTATCGAATTTCACAAACATATCCAAGATTACTAGGAGATTTTCCCAAACATAAATATTTAGGGGAGAACTTGGTGTTTGAATGCAGAAAAACGTTCATTTTTTTCAGCGAAATCGACGATTTGATGGGAGGACTGCTGGGTCTACACTGTCGACGCTCCTCCCAAGCACCGAGCAAAAAATGCTTGTTTTTCCGCGTTCAAACACAAAGTTCTCCTCTAAATTCGATTGTAAAATAATTTTTGACCATACCACTGAAAAGCTGAGATCTTTGCGCAGTTTTTGGTGATGAGGTACATAAAAGACCAAGGGGCAGAAAAACCCTAACAGAAAGAAAAAAGTAGGAAATTTCGCCAATTTGACAAAAGTTACACTCCAACTTGATTTTTCACCCATTTGGATCCCGAAAATAGTTTTTTTTTGCATTATAAAGATGGGAAATTTAACTTTCTTTCCAACGGTGCCTTATTTTCACATGTTCACGATAAATTATGGTAGTTATGGTAATTTTAGTGACATAAGGTCGAACACAAAAAAATCTTCAAATTAACCTTCAATCCGTACCGTTACCTTGTTGACGGTTGCATGTACTGCCGGTATGAGATACCGAGTATGGGAAATCGAGTTTTATCCAATATAATATAGTATTGTGTACTATTTAAAGCAATCTGATCTGGGGGAATGTTATAGGCATGAAATAAGGAGAATATTAAATAACTAGGAACCAACTTTTATGTATTCTTTCTCAGTCTTGTTGATAAATTCCTAACATTATTTATTATTTTAAACACAGCGTTTGGCAGTCTTCATTATAAATTCTTACATTATTAATGCATTAATGGCATCATTGTAAATTGCCGCAACTCCACGAAAATTTCTGAAAAAAACATTATGAATACATGACTGGAAAAAATATGAATACATTATTGAACTAAGAACAGAGCACCACGAAATGAACACTAGAATCATGTCACATACATTTTGATCTCAAAAGTAAATACTGAGGGTTTCTCCATGTTGTTATCTGAATGAATACATGAAAAAATACGACACTAAAATCGAGTCACCTCAAGAAAGGATATGAACTAGGTAGGTGCTGAGAGTAATCAGGTAGACATAGAGTGGCCTATCAAAATGGGTAAATGTTGAAAAAATACGAGGCAAGTGACTATAATTGGTGTAGTTGAAGAATTACCTATTGTAAATTATAACTGTAACAATGGTTTTGTATCGAAAACCACTGTTGCACGTACCGAGAGTATCTCATACCTAAAGTAAATTTTGCTGTTCACGTACCGTCGGTATGTCATACCTCGGCGAACCTACGAGTTTGACTGAGTAGGGGGGGAAGGGGCGGAGCAACGAACGTTTATTCATCTAATTATGCGTGTCCTCCAGGAGCCACGAGGGTACTGAGGTGTCAGGCCAGTCCATCCTAGCACAAGTGGCGCCACAGCTCTTTGAAAGGGAGGGAAAGGTATGTCATACCGCGGTACGGATTGAAGGACTGGAAAATTTGGAAAACTTGGAAAAACAAGGAGTTAAAACAAAATTGCTAGGAAACATTAAATGTATCCTAGTGAGAAAAATTTTTCTCACTTGAATTAGTTGTAGAATCGACTCCCGAAGTTTTTCGGTCCTTAACATGGGACAACCTGTATAGCTCATAATATCATAAGCAGTATGCGTATGTGACAATGGGTCGCGACAAGTATGCGACATGGGAAGGGAATGAGGAATTTCACCATGTCAGAATTTCCTATTTTTTACCCCAAAATCGGATTCAGCACTTGGATGGAGGGGGAGGAGACTGCGAGGTTGGATGGAGGGGGAGGAGACTGTGAGGTTGGATGGAGGGGGAGGAGACTGCGAGGTTGGATGGAGGGGGAGGAGACTGCGAGTTTGGATGGAGGGGGAGGATCGCCGATGGAGTAGATCCCGGAACATCCCCGCAGAATTCGTTTTAAAAATCACGTTTTTCAGCGTTTAAACACAAATTTCTGCCCTAAGTTCCATTGTAAAACATTTCATGATGATTTGTTTTTGAACAATTTTGGATTTCTGGATCGATACCTCTTTGAGAAATTATGAGCAGATTCAAAATACATCATAATACAGGGTGTCTCACGAGTTTCCCCCCCCCCCCCCCTGCTAAAATCGTCCAGATAGTGGTAACAATTTTTTTTAAAAACCTTCATGATTTTTCCCAAAGATCTCAAATATGACCATGTTGCGCATTGCGCACGTGCGCAAATTTGGGAGGAGGGAAAGACAATAAAATTTAGGGGTAGAGTTAGCCACTCATAAGGATGGAAAAAGAGCGATTTTACATTAAAAATCACCTAATTTTCGGCCGCCGTTTCTTAAAATTCCAGTTAAATCCGAAAATGGATACCACCACGTGATTCAGCGTCGAAAATGAATGAAAAACCATGCATCACACTCTATTTCATCTCAATTTTGGCACAATCCACAAAAAATTGTTCGAGGAGTCTGAAATTCGCGAAATTTTGCGTAGAATCCCAATCTGCAATAAAAAAAGGGGGGGGAGGTCTCGTTTGAAAAAAACGAAGTTGGTGTGCGTTGTGCACCGTGGTCATATTTAAAATCCTTGGGGAAAATCATGGAGATTTAAACCTATCTGGACGATGTTAGCAGGGGGGGGGGGGGGCTTGTGAGACACCCTGTATATTATAATGACAGCAGTCAGGATGGACCATTGGACTCAACGGACTCTACAGTAGGAGATTAGTTATAATATTAATATATATTTAGTCTACTGTTTGATTGGAAAGACAGAATAAGATATAGAACTTAACTATAAATATATATAGATATAGTGAACTGTAAATACAATCATATACAAGAATCACATATTTAATGTATTATTCAACAATGTGAAAGTGCCAACTAGAAAAACCCCTGAAATTGATTAGATTTGAAGGAATTTCTGCACATTGGCTCCCCAATGGTTATTTGATATACAAATTAAAATATATTCAAGCCCAAAAGTGCAATTTCCATGTAGAAATCATGTCGAGTGAGTAAATAAGGTAAATACTTACTCTTCCTGAGTGGTAGTCTCCTCCAGTTACAAGGCCAGTGCTAACGAAGTACTGCCACGCCTGATCTGGTTCACCTCCATCACAACCAGAGCCGCAAGCGGAGCAGCAAGACAGCAACTGTTCAGCGGATAGCGGGGCTTTGAAAGTTCCATTCGACGCGATGCAGTAACGATCTGCAAATGCTGATGCACCACCGACAGCCTGAAAATAAGACAGCCTCGTTCTGTTGGGAGCCTTGATGTCTGAAGCTTGGTTCACATAGGCGCATAATGTCCATAATCCATAGAGCGTAATTGGATGCTATTGGCTGGAACCAATTGAGGGGGCGGAACTGATCTTTGAGGACGTCGACTTTTGGAGCTGAGTGTATCGTTTTGAAAAATTGGATATTTTACGCATTACGGACGAACTTCGATAAACTTCGGTAAAATTCGGAACAACCTCTCGTCGTTTGTTCACAACATGTTTATTGACTCGGTCTCGTTTATTGTCAAAACAATCAGAATCATTGTTTTGGTATGGAAAAATTCTGCGCAGAACGTTCTGCGTAATCGCGTAATCATTGAGCCATGTGAACGCTCTTTTCTGCATTACGGAACACCCCCACTTCTCTTTTTGCGCATTACGCATTACAGACTTTACGCACCTATGTGAACCCAGCTTAAGTAGGAAAAAGCAAACTTCAAGTTTACAAGCACCTTTGAAAATTAAATAGGCAAACTAACAAAAAATGTCTGAGGAATGACAAAGTCCGTGCTCATGCTTCATACACTACCCTACCCATTTTGGTTTATTATTTTCAATAATAAACCTTTGGAATCGACCAAGAAAAAAGTTCCCCCCCCCCCCCCCCCTCAAAATTGGTTGATTTACATTTCAAGGTAAGTAGAATCCAAAAATCGAATAAACAACAAGCCTTATTTTGCCATCTGCGGCACTTTCAGTTCCCATGGACCAATTTTCATGAAATTTGGTATGTGGGCTCCATTTGGTAATTATACTGCAGGTAATCTCTCGGAAGGGCTAACTGGCAGCATGACCTAGTCCATGCGAAACTCAACCGCGTTCAAATTATTTTTTCAAATAAAAAAACCAAGAAAAACGGAAATTTTGTGTTTCCGACGTTCATGTTGGCATCCCTGCCATGTTTGTACAATTGATGAGATAAATTTAATGGGCTCAAATATTAAATGTTTTCACTAGCTCTGTAGATAGATTAGGTTTTATATTTTTTACTGACGAAACAATACTGCAGAGGAATAATGTTTGAAAAGTACTCTAGCATTTTGTAATTTATTTGTTATTAAATTGTTTGTTGTAGAGGAATAATTTTTAAATCTCTTGCTTTTGTAATTTATTCGTTATTACCTTATTTACTTTTGTATTCTATGTTAGTCTTATTTAAATTCGTGTGGTGTGAATGTAAATTATTGATTGAATGTGGTTGCATGTGTCTGTTGGTGTTGGGCTGGGGTGTCCTGGTTCCGCTCGGGGGTGGCCTCCTGTTGTTGTCCTGGCTCCGATTGTGTGCTGGGTTCCCGTCGTTTGGTGAAAACCAGGACCGGGCGGGGCTGGTGTCCCTTCATTTATCAGTTTTTTTAAATAAATGTTTTCACACCAATGTTCCTATAGTAGCTTCATCTGATAATTGTGATATACCAATGTATGGCCGCAATAAGCAAATCTATCTATTAAAAAAAAAGAAAGAGTGGAGATCCGGATTTTCTGATCTCAGGTGCCATTACTTGGGAGGGGAGGAGATATCGTTAGTGAGTTTTTGCTTCACACGGTGGCGAGCTCCCGTGAACGTGAAGCTACGGAAAACTGGAGTTGATGCTAACCTCCCCACTCCTTTTTACCACGGGACCGTGACTGTCACCATGGAAACGGGACGCTCCGTGGATTCTGTTATCATAACCTGACACCGCCACCATTTTGTCTGTGACAAGTTCGCCACCATTTTCGTTCTTGTTGAAGTGGAAGCCAAAGAATGGAACCAACTACAAAAACCTAGTTTTGAGTGATCAAGCATCAAAGTTATTTCAAGTTTGTAAATCAGGTGATAATTGTATTGGAATTTCCTTCTTTTCCTCTCAAATTTAAATTAATTCTGCGTCATTTCCTACTTCGAGAGCATGCAATATCTGTAGTAGAACGCCTAAAATTAAAATTATATGTGTTTGATTTCTTTCTGAGATTTTGGAAAACGTTGTTACCAAATTTGAGTGATGAACCAACTCACTTGGTTCCATTCTGAGGAATTCTAAACGACTATTCACATTCAACATTCAGTTGTTTGCAATCTTAAATTCGTCATTCTTCTAGAAGAAAGCGATACCTTACTCATGACCTCACCCTCACAAATCCTCAAAAATTTATTTTTATAGGTTTTTATATAATCCTGTCTCCATTTTTTCCCCGACCAAACAGTATTCTGGGTATTATTGGTAGGTGTATTAGTATACAGGGTGTTTCACGAAAAGGTTACACCCCTCTTCATTTCCCCAGAATTCAGCATACAAAATTGGGACCAACGCTATTCTCCATGATTTTTTGTGAGGAATTCAGGACAAATACTTTCGCGCAAATACTTGCGGGTAATTGCGCGCAATTGACACCAACTTCATTTATTCAAATGGACCCCCCCCCCCTTTTTTTAATCACAAATTCGAATTCAACTTCAAATTTCATGACAAATTCATACCCGAACCAAATTTTGTTATTGCGCGAAACCTGACTTTTTGAACGCTCTAAGTTGCGCAACTCCACAATTGCACAAAAATTAGGTTTTGGAGAACCCTAACTGTGGCACATCTTTTTTCATAATTTTTTTACTCTGAATCACAGGGTGTCATCCGTTTTTAAATTTTACTGGTATTTTTCTATTTTTTCTATTTTGCGCATATTATGCGCAAACTGCATATTATGCAGTTTGATGCATAGTTATTAATTTTACTATCAAATTGCAATTACAATTAAATTGTTGGCAAACTTTTTATAAACTCATGAACACAATAATTGTGTTAATTCTTAGTCACATGCTATTTATAAAATACAAATTAAAAAAAAAAAATAGCATATGACTAAGAATGATGATATTTTAGGCCTATCTTTTGTTATAAGTTTTTCTCTCAGTCCCAAAATTTTCAGAGTTCATGTATGGTATTACTCCTAATTAATAAATACTTATATTTTAAAATATACTAATAGATGACAATAAACTCGGGAAAATTATTATATTAAATATATAATATTAAATTCCCCTTATATTAAATATAACAATTTTTAAAAAATTGCACATACGTAAGAATGAGTTTTAAATGTGTTATTGCCTGTACACATTTTTAGATAAGTTTTCTTTCACTATTAATCAAGTGAAATATCAAATGAAATTATGATCAAGTGAACTACCAACATCATTCGTGATTATATTCGGACCTCAAAATTCAACGTGTGTTAGGCAATTTTTATCATATTAAAACTTTATTTTATTTTATTAAAACTTTTCGCATGGGGGGACTATACATATATTTTTGTACAGAGTTAAATAAACCTCTATTGAAGTTGCACTGCAGTGCTCTGTAATAACCTGAAGTAGTTTCAATGTGAGGTAGGTACTCATTTTTGAAGTATATTTTGGCAAGAATTGAAGAAGAAAGTAAAAGAAATCTTGCGATTCGCAAAACCAAAGCAATGTAATAACTGTTATCAGAGTCTAACCTACCTAAAGGTTGCATCTTGCGGTGGCAGGAACCCGACCGCGGGAGGCGACCGTGTGAAGAGCGCTTCAAACGGGCGGTCTTCGAGAACGCACGGCGACCGCGACAACTTCGGGAAACTTCGTACCTTTTCGGTCATCATCGACCGCTGAATTTCCACGGACGGTGCCTCCCACGGTGCGCCCGCATGAAGCAAAAACTCTCTATTATTGCTGACCATGTAGGGTGGATGCGGTCAGTTTACCGTCATTACTCATAAACAAAAACAAGTAATTTTTATTTGATTAATTAGTCTTTGAATTAAACCATTTTTTACTATTCAATATTTTTATCCATCTGTACTCTTGAGTAGGTAACATTATTAGATCACCAGTTTGGTGTTGAAATTGACACGCTCCTACCAGCCAAATGCTGCAGTGCAGTGGCATCGTCTATGGTCAGAGTGTACTTTTGTTGAAAATACATCTTTGAGAATAAACTCACCCAGCAAGAGCCACAGTCGCCTTGATCGAGGACGTGAGAGATAGTGGGACACTTGGGCCACTGCTTCCTGGCGTCGAAAGTTTCTGGTAGATCAATGCCAGAATAGGAGACCTGAGGGAGAGCCGGTCCATTGGCCACCTTCTTCACACCCATCAGCCTCTTGAAGTAATGAAGAGGAGTCCCTGGATGGAAATTGTGTCCTGCCTGAACAAATATGGAGAAAATTGTCAAGTTATTATTTGTGGATGTTCCAGAACTATACCTACATTGTGACCTTGACATATCGGTGATTTTGATTATTTTTCCATTAATCATACCTTCTTACATCGTTTTTAGGATGTGGTTTATCGGCTTTTCTAACAGCACTGATTAGTAACTCCGAATGGTATGAATTAACTCACTGTCCAAGAGGCGTCGGCGTTGTTGACTGTGTTTATGATGTTCTCTACGTCGAGAATGCTGTAGGACCCGGCATGAGCCAAAGCCAGAGTGGCAAGACCCACCAGCAAGACCTTCATCTGTAGAGCGTGGGAATAAGAAAAATATATTGTGAGTTATTGATTGTCATAGGAAGATTGAAGTAATTAATTACTAAAAGTCCCAGGTACTTTTTTAAATTAAGGTATGTCGGGGTATCTGGGTCCTGGGGTATCTGGGCCATGGACCCCCACTACTCTTATAATTGGGAATATTTTGAAAACAAAGGTTGGGACCTCTGCAGTAAGCCATGATCCACAGGAAACAAGTCGTCTGCCACATTGTGGAGAGTCTAGCCCCCAGAAAGTGTTGTCGGGTTTCAGCCTTACCTACTGCCACTTCAACGAACTACCATTTCTGAAATCTTATCAGGTGATCACACTCGCGACCGCATTACCGTCGCTCCTCTAACTTGCAGTTATCCTAAGATTACAATGTAGCAGGCAGTATTCTCCACTATAATAATGCATTCTGCTTGATTCGTCGCTCCAAACACAAAAATGCAATAACAAGTTCCTTTTCCTCGCAATTTAAAAAGGCAGGAAAGTAAAGCCGCCAAACTTAGAAATTAGAGAGTGGTAAAATTGAGGTAAGCCTACTTTTCAGAAATGCCGCTTGACCACGCTCACATCGAGCTGAAAAGGATGGTAGTTCGTTGAAGTGGCGGTAGGTAGCGCTGAAACCCAACAATACTTTCTGGGGGCTAGTTTTGCCGAGTTTTTCAGCTCAAGATCGTCGTGGAAACAGCATTGTGATGACGACCATTTTGATTTGTAGGCGTAGTATAATAACTAATTGAAGTATTTCTCTAGTTCCCAGTGTTCTCGTAGTATTTATGTTGACTACAGGTGGTATGGCCCAGTTGCCCCAGAGATTCAATAACATGGGGGTTTCTGGGTCATGGGTATGGGGCAACTGGGCCCTCGCTAGACCCCAGTTAAAAACAAAACATAATCATGTTTATCTTTAAAATTGAACTAGTTTGTTGGTGATATTAAGGTGATTTAGTTCCTTACAAAAACTGCTCAAATACCTTACAATTAATCAATTAAGTTTATCATTAAAAGGAGTATTTTTTCATTTGTTCTTAATAAAATCTCAGTTTTCAACAATGCGTAAAATATTTTTGTGTTCCAATGTTCAGAATTTTCAGAGCTCATCTCATACAACGCCCTCTGCAATCCTCCCTAATTGAGAAACCAGATTGTTATCGCTACATTAGAGAGTTTTTGGAAACCACTAAGGGGCCCGTGGAACCTCTTCACAAAGCACGGAGTTCGCGGGTGACGATGGATTTGCCTCCCGACATCAGCGGGCGACGATGAAAGGGTGCCCCCAGACAGTGACCCGTTCCCCGAGGCCCACCGTGACGAGCGCCTCCATTCCCCCCCTGTCCTTCCTCCTTCAACTGGATAGCATCCTCTATCGCTCGCGCTAGTCTCCTCCTAACGGGGCCCGTGAGATTTTGGCACCAAAAACTCTCTAATATCTCAATGAGGGTAGGAAGAGGGCCAGATGCCCCAATCATCAAATCTTTGAAGCACCGAGAAATGTATGGATGGTGGTCCAGATTCCCCGACTTGATGGGGCAACTGGGACCACGACTTGGAGACAATTTTTTTTTTTTTTTACTACTAATATTAGAGAGAAATGAAAACTTAAATCGGTACATAAACTCAAGCTACATCAAGTAGAGAAATTCCAATTACAATGAGCTCATCAAACTAAGTCCATCCTGCTTTTCAACAGCATCGAAGCTGCCAAATCGAGATTTCACTAAATAAAACATTGCCCAGTTACTCCGACATACCTTACATCATGTTTGTACGTAAAATACATAGAAAGAATACAGCGAGTAAGCTGTGTATAGGTAGGCAGGTCAATCATACGATAATAGAAAGTTATAAGTGTAGATAGGTACCTTATTCCGTTGGGGAGAAGATGTACTGATTTATTTTTGACTGTTCCAGCCACGTTTATAGGTTCAAATTTGATATAAAAAATAAATGACGTCATTGTTGAGATTATGATTCTCAGACAAATTACAAATAAGGATTAAGATGAAGTGGAAATGTATAGAAATCAATCAAATCGAATGATGAATCGGTCGTATGATCTTTCCAATTCCTCGTCATTCATCACCAGCTCAAAATCAGAAACCCTCCATTTCTAGTGTACCTGCCTATTTTAAAAACATTCTGTGAGTTACTCGTTATGAATACTTACGAGAAACGATAGAAGACTGTGATTACGTATCTGTCATCAGAGAAAGATTTATCACCGGGAAAAACCTGGGCTCGAGTACCTACTGAAAGAGTACTAACTTGCAATGGGTTCAGTTCGCACTGTGAGAATACAAGGGCCGCAACTCCAAAAATCCGGTTTTGAGTTAGGTCCATTGTGAGATACTTCAAGACACAGCTTCTCATAGCTACAATGGGTGTATTCCTATCTGCTCTAGTTGCCGGTAGAGAGCACGTTAAGGCGCTTTCACTTTAGGAAAAATGTTGGGTTAAATGCGTTTTCCCAAAAATTGTGTTTTTGAAGCTGCGTCCCTTGAAATCCCTCGCAGTGCAATTTGGAGCCAGAGTCGGCCACGTATAGAGTAGGTACTCGGGTGGATTTCTATTCTTGAAGTTTCCTACCAACTACTTAATATGTAGGTAGAATTTATAATTATAGTTACGATATTTTTATGTTTTCTTCTAGAAAAAAGGGTGTTTTTGCACTTGAAATATGATAATAAAAAGAGTGATCGACATATGCCCGCGAACTCATGACAGCCGCATCCTACAACATGTCTAAGAAGTTTGCCTACATGGTTGCACAGTAGCTAGCAAAAGGCTGTATCCCATGCTGAGCGACCTCGGCAAGAAGCCGGATACCGTAGCCCTGAAGCCCGGTGGGTATGGCATATTCAAGGATGCTCAGAATGTCATTGGGAGCCTGAACATGGAGCAGACCTGGAGGGCTAGAATAAACAAAAAATACGACAATATTTATCGAAGCTAAGCAATATCCAAACTAAAAGGGATGGCAGTCAATAACGTCTGGGTTATGGCTGTGGCTTTGTCTTGGCACAAAGTCAAGTGTGGAAAAAATGCCACGGAGTTACTCAAGCTGGTGATTTCAGCTGGAGTGCTTCGTCGTATCACCACCCTCGTCCTCCAGGATTCGTATATAGACTGGTGGTCATGGGGTACGATGTGGCTATGGTCGTTGAGACGTCGTTGTTTGGTGTTGGACTTTGGACCGACTTCTGCGGGGGTCGTGGGTTCAAGGCGCATACGTTTTTCGGCGTCCGGGGCTCTCATCGCCCCCCTCGTTGCAACCCAGGGCGGTGAGGCAGTGGGAAGCCATGAGCTAAATCATCAGAACAAATTCTGATCTTCCCTTTGGAAGACAGCTGATGATGTCCTTCCTCAGCCATCAAGGAAGGTTTCCTACTTAACCATCAATTTCAGTCAGAATGATGATAGGATTGACCATTTGAACATTTTCCAAGCCTCTTCAGTTCATCTATTCTGATTTCTCAATCTGTGTTCTTTCTAGTTAATATCTACGCAGCTTCACCAAAAGTTGGTAGGTATTCTAGGAGAATCACTTTTAAGACAGCACTCACTACCTTAGGTTCCATCGCGAAGGTTCTCTAGAGGGAGAATGAGTTCAATTTTGGACTCAGTTGTTTGTGAGCTTTTTGAACGAATTCAGTGTAGAAGGAGGAATTTCGATGAGTCAAGGGGCAATTTTGGATTCAACTAAATAACATTTCTCATGACTACAAATATTCGCACAAGATAACGTCAGGAAATGACTCACTGGTACGAGAATTTACATAATGTCCGATTGCCAGGCACTTATAAAAGCGATTGCAGCCTACTCAGCAACCTCAAGTGTAACCTGGGCTCAGCTTACTTCAACACCCTCGACTGATGATCACCAAGCTTCAGGCATGGCATTTCATTCAAATTGATTCATTTCTCAATCAACTCATAAGCCCCTAAGTGAACGAACAGTTGATCCTACCAAGTTCTGGGTGGTCTCCTTCACTTCTAAAAATTTGGCCTCATCTTAAATTGATGAAAAATCAATACCTTTGAAATAAAGTTTTCGAACAAGGCCATTTAAAGAATAAAATTACTAAAATAAAGGTCGTGGAAACCCATTTCAATAAAAACGGAGTTAAGAAGAACCGACGGAATTAAATCGACTCGAATTAGATCGATTCAGTTTCTAACTTTCGTGTAAATCAACTATTTTCTCCTTAACTCCGTTTTTAGGACGCCCCACAGTAAGACTTGGGCGTCCTTATGCGATTAACGCGTCGAACGTGGGAAAAAAAACGCGTTGGTCCCCTGTGGCGGAGAATTTTTTTTCGCCGAAACGCTATAGCAGCAACATATATTAAAAAGTATATTTTTCCAAAAATTTTGACAGTCGAACCACTGGGTCTTTTTTACGATAACGAACTGAAAGTATGAAACTTATGAGAGGATTGAGCTGATTATTGATACAACCAACAATTAAAAAATGTCGATCAACCTTAAAAAGAGTGAATCATTCCGTAAAAATGAATGAAAAATGTGAAAACATAGCGAAATTACCGGAGGAGCGCACAAAGATGAGGTGTCACTTTGATAACTGCTCAATTACCTTCAACCTCGACCGATTCAGCTCCAGATTGAACCGTTTGAGTCATAATATGTTCATCTATCACGAAAAAAAGCTAGAAAAGAGCGGAAACTGAGAACGAAAGAACAGGATTAGATATTCTTGAACCTGTTTTGCGAGAGGTGTTTGCGTGACATTGACGCAGCCAGCCACAGGGACCCCAGGATTTGCGTGACAAAGATGCAATCCGCATCCAACGTGTTAATCTGGGTTGAAGTTGGTCAACACTCAACAGAAAAAAATAACCAAACACTAATCCGTTTTAGAACATTCTGAATCCAAATCCACACAAAAAAACCATAGGTGTATGTCTGTGTGTGTGTGAGACAAAATCTTGTGTCGTCTGCACAGGCCTTCGTTTTCAACCGACTTTCGTGGTTCTTTTTTATTCGACGCGAAAAACTATCTAGTTGAGTACTACGGCGCCGGAATTTCGAATTTTGCCTTTGAAGGGGGGGAAAGGGGGTTAGTGCTTTAAAAATATGCGTTTTCGGGCATAATCTTGTGTACTATGCCCAGCAACGATTTTAGTAATGAATTATAGAAACCAATTTTAGTAGCGAAATATAGAAACCAATTTTAGTTACGAATTATAGAAAACCCAGAGAAAATTTCGCTTAATTCGAAATACCTTTATCGCAAAATAAATTGTGACTTAAGATTGAGTGAGACCGATAGTTGAAAGTGATCTAGGTACACACAATTTCGAGGGACGTCCCCTGGAATGCACGCATTACTCAACAATATGTTTATTTTTTGGGCATTTACGAATTTTGACTCACTATTTTTTACCCCTTAGAGTTGAACGATTGTACTCAAAAGTTTCAGGGCACACTAGACCCTAATTGGAGCACTTGAGAGAGTTTTTATTGTGATAAGTCTTCTTCTTTCTTTTCTTGGCTCTACGGCCCTGGGTGGGCCTTGGCCTCCTTCAAGATGGCTCTCCACTTCACCGGGTGAAGTTCACCCTATCCTTTGCCGCATTCCTCCAATCCCGGCAACCAGTCCTGGCAACGTCCTCCTCCACATTGTCAATCCATCTCTGCTTAGGTCTTCCTTTTCCTCTGCTCCCTAACGGCTGCGCTTTAAAGACTTTTTTGCTGGATCATCTTCTGGAAGTCTTGCGACATTCCCAGCCCACCTGAGGCGCCCCAGCTTCGCAAAATGGACCACATCAATATCGCCGTACTGCTGGTATACTTCCTCGTTAGTTCTACGTCTCCAGCTCCCGTGGTCACAGACAGGGCCGAGGATCCTACGCAAAACTTTCCTTTCAAAAGCTCTAATTCTATTCTCCGACTGTTTGGTCATCACCCATGTTTCCGCTCCATAAACTTCAACTGGTCGGAGGAGCGTTTTGTATATAGTGAGCTTCGATTTTCTCGAGAGCGTCCGGGACTTGAATAATGGGAGCAGTCCAAAGTAGCACCGGTTGGCAGACAATAGCCTCTTGCTAATCTCGACCACACTATCGTTTGCCATATGCACGGTGGAACCAAGGTAGGCGAACATTTCAACCATCTGAAATGTCGAGCTCCCGAGAGTTATGGAATCAGGGAGTCTTGAGCTTGGGGTCGGGCCAGACACCATGTACTTTGTCTTATCCATGTTAATTTGGAGGCCCATTTCCGCTGCTGCTTGTGACAAAGATTTGAAAGCTTCTTCCAAACTCCTAACAGTTCTTGCCATCAAGTTAATATCATCCGCATAGGCAAGAACCTGTGTGGATTTAAAGAAGATATTGCCTCGTGAGCTTAACCCTGCCAGTCTTACCACTCTCTCCAGTGCTATATTAAAAAGCAGACAAGCGAGAGCGTCCCCCTGCCACAGTCCGGCGTTGGTTTCAAACTCCTCCGAGAGGTTACCCCGAATCCTCACTCTGCAGATTGTGCGCCTCATCGTCATATGTGATAAGTACCAAGTGATAAGTACCTACGCCGCGCCGTATAGATGGATTTTTTCTTCACATTTGATTGTTACTAATTACAAACCAAATTCTGAAAGTCCACCACTCATGTCTGTTACCCCATGAGTCGGAGTGGACGGTGAGAGGACGAGTAGTAAACTGTCTGACTTCTTCATCGAAAGTCACTTTTCACAAAGACACGAGTTAGGAATTGATTAAATAGATCGTTACTACTGGAACTGCTCTTGCAAGTTTAATGTATCAAAACTCGAATAAGTTATTCCATTTTAAATACGTCCAGCAACGAGTCCATCTTCAAATCCACATTCGTCGGTGCCCCTGGCGATCTTGAAGGTGCCCTTGTCACCCCAGTCACTGTTCCAGGAGTTGGCAACGAGCCAGTAGGGCGTGCCGTTCTCAGTTCCCCATCCGATGATACGCACAGCGTGACCTCCGAGTGCATCTCCAGTGACATGTTGGTAAACACCTGAAAACAGCGTTCAAAAACATCATCTAGCCATGGTTGTCTGTTCAAATCAAAACCTGAGTCATGACCTGTCTGCAGCTAACGAAGAATTTCCTAAGAAATCATGAAATGAATTAAAATATTTCCTGCAATACCTCCACCGGCTACCTCGAGGTAGAAGTGTCAAAGCCAGTGGAGGAACTATCGCCCACGGAGAAACTTACTTCTCTCACTCTGTTCATGGAGAGAGTACTTACTACGGTAGAACTCAATCAACAGAAAACGACTTTAAACAAAAAAATTTAAAATTTTCTGTGTTCCCCTTTCTAAACATTGTAGATTGTAGATGAATCCGCGGATCAGGGTGATGGGAGCCCAAAGCACTGAAGCCTGGTGGCTTATTGTGCTACTCCGCGGATTCTGTTCCTAGTCAAAGAGTCCTAGTGCTTTTGTAAGGGCCAGTAGCGGTTTGGCTAGATTTGTGCTGGGAAAAGCCTCCATGGGTGTAGGTGATTTGATAGCACTTTGCAATCGAATATTATGTGGGAGGCTTTCTCTTCAGCCTCTCCACATAGCCTGCAGAGGGTTGTATTCTGGTTTACCCAAATGCGGTTGAGATGGAATCGGAGTGGAGTAAAGCCTGTTACCAGGCCAACCACTAACCTGATTTCCTTGCGGCTAAGCCACAGCAGCTCTTTTGTGGCGCTGGTGTTAGGTTTGGCCACCATGCGCTTACTTAGAGTATGCCCTCTAAGGTTTGACCATCTACTAGTGGTTTCATTGGTGACCCACCGGTTTATGGTCGCCCTAAAGGAAGATTTGGGAATGCCGATGGCTGGCTCTGGACCAATGAACGGGGTTAGTGAGCCCCTTCTGGCCAGCACATCTGCTTTCTCATTTCCCATTACTCCACTGTGCCCTGCCACCCACTCCAGAGAGACTCTGTTGTGTTGCGACAGGGAGCAGAGAGTCTGGAAGCACCCACACTAACCTTGAGTTTATGGAGGAAGCGGTTAAAGCCTTGATCGTAGCCTGGCTGTCCGAGAGAATGTAGACATGTACACCACAGTGTTCCCTCCACAGACTTTCCCCAGCGCAGACCCTAATTGCAAGTACTTCAGCCTGAACTAAACATACTCTAGTACTAAAGCTCTCTTGAGGAGACCAAAATATAAATTATTAATATTCATCTGCCTTCTGCGCAGGTGCAGGCTCCAGCCATTTTCACCCCTCTCTCTCTATTTTGGTTGTTCAGTTCAGTTTCCTGTCAGTTTGTAAAGTCTCAGTCACCTAACAATAACATTATAATTCAAAGTATCAAGTGCCAGTCATCATTCTAGTACCTTAAGCAAAAACCCAACAAATCTTCCAACCACTTGCTGCTAGAAAACTAGGAAATTGATGTTTACTCGTACATTTTCATTTCATCGGATTCGTGGTGAAAGAGGCAGATAAATTGTATGGTTTACACATTTTGAACTAATAATTGATTTAAAAAAATTTTCTCGCATTATCGAGTTGAAATCCTGAACCAATTAATCAGTTGGTCAGCTCAAAAAAGCGCACAAGAAAAATGAAAAAAAAAGAGTTTTGCTTGTAACGTGAACTTGCTTACAGACTGCTCAACTGGAACATGCCAAGAGAGTAATAGTGCTTGGTAGCTATAAAAGTGGTTGGAAGGATACCATTAGGTGTTCCTTATAAAGTCGATGTCAACTAACCAGATTTGTAGGCGACGAAATCAGCGTATACAGTGAAACCAGCTTCGATAGATCCATACTTCAAGATGTCTTCTTGGGCAGCTTCCACGGAATCGAAACCATAGGAGGTGCTGGCTGAAAGTTTTTGTTAAAGCACATTAATTTAACAAAAAAAGTTGGGTTATTCTAGTAGTATCCATGTATTCCTTCTTTCCGTGGTAATTCGAGGTAAGAGATGAATGCGAAAATAAGGATTTTGAAATATGAGCCAATAGGAATTTGTACTTTGCCTTCAACAACTTAAATATGGTGAATGGAATATGTCCCTTCTTTTATCAAACTGGTGAAAATTCGAACTACCGAATGGTACATTAAAGATATTGCTGGTAGTTACTATTTTGATCATCAAAGACTTACCTTTGTGGTGGTCATTATCGAAAGACTTGGTGTATTTCGAGTTGATGCATTGCGACTGACATTCAGGGGTGTCAGCTGTGGGGAGGGAAGAGCACTGAGGCCTGGACCCCTTAGTGTGGTGTTCACAGGGCTGCATTTGGTAGGGTTGGCATCCCTGATGAAACAAATTGATGATGTGCCTTGATTAGTAACATGATTTTTTTCCGAGTTATATAATAGAAACAAAATGGAAAGAACCTACGATTCCAGAGTTGTAATCTCCACCAGTAGAGATTCCATTGTCAACGAAGTAGTCCCAGGCAGCGCTAGGGTATCCACCATCGCAACCATCACCGCAAGAGTCGCAGCATGACAGTAGCTCCTCAGCAGACAGAGGAGTCGTGAAAGTTCCATTGGAAGCTATGCACACACGATCAGAGAATGCAGATGCTCCAGCTACAGCCTGTATATAAAGGAAGAGAGCACAATAGACTAACTTCATCCTCTAGAATTCTACAAACCTACAGAAACCAATAAATTTGTGTTACCCCTAGGGAAGGTAAAAAGGAAACGTGCTTACCCAGCAAGATCCACAGTTGCCTTGGTCAAGGAGATGAGAGATGGTAGGGCACTGAGGCCATTCCTTCCTAGCGTCGAACTCTTCTGGGAGTTCAAGTCCTGAGTAGGAGATTCTCCTGGGGAAAGGACCGTTGGAGTCCAACTTTGCGCCCATCAAGCCTTTAAAGTAGTTATAAGGGGTATCCGCGGCAAAGTTATGCCCCGCCTAGAAAAGAGACAAATAAGCACATGAACTACAACGCACCCAAGAACACAAACTAAGTGAATTTTTAAAGAAATTATAAATAAACTGGTACTTGACAACCCGTGATGGGAACCTACCGTCCAGGTGGTGTGAGCATTGTTCACATCGTTGATGATCTTCTCCATGTCCAAGATCCTGTAGGACCCAGCATGGGCCATCGCGACGATGGCGAGCCCCACTAGTGCAAGTTTCATCTGCAGCAATCCATCATTAGAATTTAGTGTGACAGACAACAATCCGAAGATGAATCAAAAATTACCAATAATTTCACACACCTACCTGTCTAGAAAATCAAGAGTTAAAATCTCAATTAGGTACTACTAAACTCAATGGCGCCTACAAAAATTCCTCTTTTGTCCTCCCAAGAGTGGGAAACTCATCTTTAAAAAAATACAGTTTTCATCATTCATAGAAGCTTGTTTTATTGCTGATTATGGTCTTGAAGATATTTTTCTGGCGACGAAGGGTATTGTGTTGTGTCCCTTTCTCTATGGCCACTACCAAATTTTTAGGGACTGAGGGAAACTATATCACTCACAGAAATAACAAGGGAAAAATTGCACCTTTAATCAGGTCACTTTCAAGAACACGAGTGAGACCACCACAGGCCTACAGTTCCCGTCACAGGGCCGCCCCCCTCCTCTCCCATGTTCCACTTTCCATTCCTTCCTCGTCAGCAGCTAGGTGACGTCCCTTTCCGAGACTCCTGACCTGTAAGAGTGACAGTGTTATCCGTCCACAAAATCTCCCTCGGCTTGAATAGCAGGTATGGCCTCATGCCTGCCACGGTGGTTGCCCGCCAGGACACTCTCCGGGGTCTGCAATGCATTGGGTCTCGTCAGACGTGGCAGCACATTGGTCCTGAGTGGGGGCAACAGGTGATTGAGGCGTTGGCTCTGGTGGATCCTGTTGCTTTTTGGGCTCATGTTTGTCACTCTTGGGGGCGTTCTGTCTCTTCCAGTTCTATCACCCAACTGTAGGTTTGGGGTAGATGTATATCTTCTACAGGGAGGATATGGTACAAGGTGGGCGGTCCTACCGACTGCGCCATATTGTTGAGTCATCAAAAATTAACTTCCATCGACCGGGGATCGATCTCCTATCATTCCAATTATGGATCGGAGCTCCTACCACTTGAGCTAAGGAAGCGAATGGACAGAAATGCGAACAGGTCGCTGATCACAACATCCCCCCCATTAGGAAATCTTAGGTACTCGTTACCTAGTCAGGGCGGCTGCTTTGGCCAGCGTTTTACAACCCAGTGAGAACGCGTATTTTTTACTGGCTTCAGAGTTTTTGTTACTGTTCCTTATTGACGAGGTGGGGGATCTGCTGACCTCAACGTTTGTCCAAATAGGCGGTGGCTCGACTCGTGTCTTGGGAGAGAGTTGTTTTGATGAACCAATTTTAATGAATTATTGTTTCTCTGAGAAATGCTAAGGAGACCATTCGGGTCCTACTGACTGCGCCAAGTTGTTGTATCCCTTCCTCTATGGCCACTACCAACTTTTTAGGGACTGAGGGAAACTGTATCTCTCACAGAAATAACAAGGGAAAAATTGCACCTTTAATCAGGTCACTATCAAGAACACGAGTGAGACCACCATGGGCCTACAGTTCCCGTCACAGGGCCTCGTCAGCAGCTAGGTGACGTCCCTTTACGAGACTCCAACCCTGTAAGAGTGACAGCGTTATCCGTCCACAACAATTGGACATTGTTATTAGATACCTCCATTTATATGATTCAAAAATCCTGTGAATTTTATCAAAATCTTTTCAGGGTTTTTGATGAGAAAAAAAGTACGAAAAGTTCCAAAACTGCCTTTTTTACAAGTTTGCGATTTTCTCCCAAAATAATTGATACGAAAATCACAAAAGTCCAAAACTTTAAGCAGAGGAAATCGCTGAAAATAACTTCCAGATTGACACCAAGAACCTAAGCGTAATGAGTGTGTTCTTCATATATTCGCTTCTCTTCAAAAACAATAATTGGTGAGTAAAAAAGTACCTTCCTACAGAATGAAGAGAAGTAAATTGAGTCAACTTACCGTAGTTCGTTGATGTGAAGGGATGAACTCCATGAGACTCACTTTTCGAGGCGTTTATAAAGGATCTTTCTTAAAGAGCTAGACACGTGATATTAAAAGATAAGGAAAATCAATAATCGTTGTGAGTGGACACTGCCTAGTAAGTACTTCACTCTGAAACAAAGGACGTCTGAGAACGTTCCTTGAGAAGGAAATATACATGGGTAACGATTGTTCATAAACAATACTAATGAAAAGAAATAACAGGAAACTACAGATAAGAGTTTAATACCCTCACTATTTTTCAATTAGAGTGAAATTTGAACAATTCGTCATTTTCATTGAGTTGGCCATCAGAAAAAAATAATTACGTACTTGTCTGGCTAGATGCCGATGGGATACGTGAGGGCACTCGAAGCATCGACTTGTTGATCAGCTTCGCAAAAATTTATTGTTTATTATCAGACAAAATCATGGTCTCAGTCGGTTGGCATTCGTTCCTCGTTCTGGGTTAGTCTAATTCCTTACGAACTGGCTCTCAAAGTTTCAAAATTGTACCTAGATTTGAAATTTTCAAGGATTTTCGAAATTTATTTAGTGCATTCAACGAGTGAATTGAAAAAATGAAAGATTGCCGCTGGAATCATCAAAATTGATCAATAATTGCGAGAAAAAAAGGGGGAAACCGTTTATTCACTGACTTTGATGATTTCAGTGGCAGTCTTTAAGTTTTCAATTCCCTATGAATTTTCACAATTTTTAAAAATTTCAAATTTAGGTACAACTTTGAGCGCCAGTTCATAAGAGATTAGACTATCCTGAAACGAGGAACGAACAGTGATCGACTGAGACCCCTTAGGGCTAAAGGGGACGACAAGAGTGGAAGCTACATCGAGAAAAGAGATACAGAAACAATAATTTTCCCAGATTTTTTCAGCTACCAAGCGGCCAAATTTTCATTCTGTAAAATTATTTGTGTTCCTTTCATCATATTCTAGTCCGCCATCATGGCGAATTTTTCAATAATAATAATATAATAAAATGTTTATTTTTTTACGAAACACCATAATTCTTGTTTTGGTGTTAGGTACACACATAGATCAAATATGAGGGTATTCGAATAATAGGGTGTGCGCCTGGGTAGGAATAACTGTTTATTGTTATTTTTAATCTAAGGTAGACCTCATTCTGAGAATTTTGGTACCCACCGCGACCTTCTAGCGTGTGTAAATCTTTTCCTATGAATTTTTAAAGTTTCGACCGTTTATGACGTAACGCGCCCCTCTCGCCTGGTCGGGGACCCCCCCCCCCCAGCCAATTGAGACGTCATAAACGGTCGAAACTTTGAAAAATCATAGAAACAGATCTACTCACTCCAGAAGGTCGCGGTTGGTGCCAAAATTCTCAGGATGTAGTCTACTTTCGATTAAAAATCTAAAAAAATCAAGGCGCACCCCCCCCCCCCCCCCATTGTTTGCAAAAGCTGTTTACAAGGCATATCAGAAGTTCCCAACGTATGGAATCTAAAATATTTAAAAAATCAGAATTCAGACATATTGATAATTAGCGAAGGAATGAATGACAGGCAACACCCTCACCCTTCAGATGGCAACAAACCCTCCAGTCAATCCATTCGCCACCCACGCACCTCCCATACTCACAAGTTTTGTAAAACGTTTGCTATGAGGGAGAGGCACAAAGCTTCCTCTTATCCACAGCAGGATAGTAGATTAGTTATCTCATGTAAGGGGAATAATCAAAACACGGTTTTTGAGAAAGACATCCCCTATTTTTCACCCATTAGAGATGAAAAACGTCTGCCAGTGTAAGAATGAGGAATTTCAACGAATTCTGTTTGCATTTTTCCTGAATAGTTAATGGTGTGGGATAGATGAAAATCGGGTTGATTTCGGAAAATAAGTCTCCTGTTATTTTTGGGAGACAATCAAAATTTATGATTTAGAAAAAAAAACCGGGAAAACGGACCTCTTCAACGTGGAGTGGATACGCTCGCTGATTGGCTGTTCAGATCGCCGTCTCCTCCCAGTGTTGCCCGTTGGTATGACGAAATCGTGTTATCTAAGAGGAAAGTTATCAAACAAAAACAGGGGAAACCTAATTTTCCCCATCTTACTTTTTCTATTTTTTCTTCACTTTTTCGATTTCAAACTTTACTGGTTTTGTGAAATGTTGCATCTGGGAACTATAGATTTCTCGATCTCAGCGCTTCAAGCGGCCATAAATGAACTATTCTAGGATGACGTTTTTTAAACATTCATATTTTCTACACTGTTTTGTTTATTCGTAAATTAGGCCGTACGGGCTGAAAGTTTGCCGTAGGAAGGTTTTTCGAGGTGCTGAATCCGATTTTGGGGTCAAAAATTGGAAATTCCGACGTGGTGAAATTCCTCATTTTCTGTCAAAATAAACTTAATTGTTAACCCTGCGCAATGATATGGTTGGTAAGTACTAACAATGGAAAAGCCCTGTTCTTTGCAGACGAGTGATCTTTAAAAAATAAAAAAAAACCTTTGTGTAATAATTTGCAATGTTTTCTCACTTTCTATGGAGAGCGGAGTGATAAGGAAAATTTGACAAATGATTTCAAACACTTTTTCCTGTTTTCATGCAATCTCTAAACATTTACAACAGAGGAAAAAATAATTCCGCAATGAGCCTTCATATTGTCAAGGCTCTATGACTAAGATTTCGGGGAAGAAAAATTAAATAAAATGGATCAATTAATTGTTTTTGCAATCAATGTATTTTCAATAACAAACAACACACAATATAACTGTTTATCACTTATAAATTACTAGTAATGGTATCAACAAGATGATAAATGTTGTACCTAAGTATTACAGATCGAGCGATATGAATGAGGTATAATATTTTATTTTGCTAGGCAAGGGAAAAGATGCTTTGTCCTTCAGACGTTGTTTTTAAGATAGACTCTGTAAGTTTAAGGAGTTGGTAATCGGTACAGAATTTGAAAATATTGGCACAAACACGGTACCTTCAATAAAACATTTATCATTCCGACGGAATTTATTAATAATGGTGGAATAATTGGGTAATTCCCAACACGTAAAACAATTAGCTGATCGTAACAACTACTCGATCATGAGTGTTTGAGCGCGTGATTAGGAACGTTAGATAACCACCTAACACGATCCGAACTTGACTCCAAATTATTGTTGTGATTTCAGACGTTTACAAACTCTCAAGCTACCAAATTATTGTGTTTCAGTGGCGATATTCAGTGGTTTGGGACACTTGGATATTCAAGGTGGGTTCACATGAGCGCGGTCGACGCGTTGGGGCCTTTTATCTGCCGCCCAAGTACTTCTGGAGTGAACTGTCGCGTTTAAAAAATTCAGATATTTTAACCAATCAAATGCCCCAACGCCATGCGAACCCACCTTTAGTCAAAACGAGGCAATTACATATTTTTTCAATTTTTTTCTTCTGTGTAGTGAATCTTTATTGAAGAACGTATTGTTGAGTAAAACTCCCAGAAACGCATAACGCAGAAAACAGGATTTTCGGATTCAATAGGGAAAACCTTCGAACAGCTAGGACACTGCAAGGTCGGCTTGCACAACCCAGTTTGCACAGTTAAACCGTTGCGTCTAAACGCAATTATCGCAAGCTATTTGGTGTGCACTAGCAACAAAATGTGGTTGTGCAAAGTCTCTCGTACAGAAATTCGGCTTGAGGTAGAAGTTTGAGCCAGTTAATGCAGTACAAGCCAGATCTCGTGCAGGCGCATCCCGTACTCTAGAAGAGTGTGAATCACATTGCTGTAATCCCCATCCCCTCCATCACTCGGTTTCCCTCTCAATTCCACGTTTTATTTACATGGGAAAGACCATCACTCATGAGCAACCAATCCTTGCTCCATCACTGACCTTTTTTGGAGGCAACTTTTTTCCCTATCAGGCAAGCTGCCGTCGCACATAGGATGAGCTTCTCTTCATCTATAGCATTAGCAAACTGAATTAAACCTTTAACAAACTGAATTAATCCATTCACAAAATGAATTAATCCTTTTGCAAACTGAATTAAACTTTTTGCAATTTGATTTAAACTCTTGGCAAACTGAATTAAACTTTTCGCAATAAACAATTTAACGCAACGCAATTTAATAAATTTTTAATAAACAAAAATAATAATAAATAAACACGTTGAACGATCCATATATAAATCAATGATCTAAAGTAAACTATCACATGAATAGTCCGATTTTTCAAGAAAGGGGAAGGTCAGTGGAGGGGTTGGCCTGTAGCTGCAGCAGGAAGTACGCGATACATGTCCAATTTCAACGGGATTTTCAAGGAATTCGACCGTCCCACCGTCGAGCGTTCAGCAATATTCAGTAATAGGTATTCACTGAAGTAATATTTGAATCGCTGTCGCTCATCACCACAAAAAATATGTTCCTCACAAAACCAAAAAAAAAAAAGAGAAAAACCCTACGAACACTTTTATCACGAGAATGTTGACGGGAAGGTGTTCTACACAGTGACGGTCAATGAAAGTTTGCCAGTCCACAGGGGAGTAATTGACCATCCACAGGGAAGATATTGACCGTCCACAGATGAGGTATTGTTTTGGGGACTTCACTCACTCTTATGTCCTCTGATCATGTTTGGTGCAGAGGATTAATTTTATGAGAGGTTCACTTGCAATTGGGAAAGGGTTAATACAGTTTGCGGAAGGTTTAATTCCAATTGTGAAAGGGTTAATTCAGTTTGAGAAAAGTTGAATTCTAATTGTGAAAGGTTTAATTCAGTTTGCAAAAAGTTTAAATCAAATTGCGAAAAGTTTAATTCAGTTTGCGAAAGGATTAATTCAGTTTGCTGAAGGTTTAATTCAGTTTGCGAAAGGTTTAATTCAGTTTGCTAATGCTATATATCAAAATTTATTTCGAAATGAGGAGTTTTGATTTAAAAAAAAAGAACAAACAGAATTACCAAAAGTCCACTGAGTGACCCACACCTTCGCACAAGCACAACTGAACGTGTGAACACGACCACGTTGTTCAGTTCTAGAGGTGTGTCGGTACAGCTGTACCGGGACTGTGGAACCGAGTATCAGGTTGGAACGGTTCCACACAGTGACAAAAACTCGACTGTTACCGGTCCAGTGGCACGGACCGATAAGATATCTTGAAATGACTCTGGACCTGGAAGAGATCATTCGGACCAGTAAGGATGGAACTGGACCAGTAAGGATGGAACCGGACTGATAAGATATCATGGAGAATGGTTCAATGGCTCTGGACTGGGAAGGGTTTTGGACCGGTAAGCATGGATCTTGTTCTCAGTTCTGTTCCATGTTGTACCTGGAAGTGCATTTACTACTACCATGGACTGAGAATGGTTCATGGAATGGCTCTTGATCAGGAAGTTATCTTCTGGACTGGTTAGCATGGAAGTTGTCTCCAGTATTATTAATTTATTATTGTCATGTTAAGTTCTTAAACTGCAACGTCATTATTCTTTCTTTGAATTGTTTGGTAACTATTATTTATAATAAATTGCCTCATTTGTAACACTTGTTCAAACTCCTTCCTTTTAGCGAATTTTCAAGGAAAATGATGCTATTGTATTGCAAGTTGAGATCGTAAGCATGGAAGAAGGACGATAGGGATTTGACTGCCTGCTTCATCCATGCCATGTGAGTGGGATTTGATCGCCTGTACCGGTAATGGAACTGTACCGGTAATTTGGAACAGTTACATCTTTGTCACTGTAACCGTTGGAACCGTTCCAGGGAAATACCTGGACCGACACACCCCTATTCAGTTCAGTTTGTGCAAACTGGCTTGTTCATTGTTCATTGAACATTCCAGTTTGTCTGAATAGTCTCTTCGACAGTAAATTGGTCCGTTGAAGATTCATTGTGAAGATGATGAAAAGAGTTAGTTTGAGCACTTTCACAACCCACATAAAACCCGACAAGCTATTTCACAGGGATTAGTGTCTCGCAGAGTCATTTAACCCGGGATAGAAACGTGTATGTTATTCCAATCAACTCCCTTTGGACGAAGTATTAACCGAGTAAGTAACCTTTGGAATCGACCAAAAAAAATATTTAAACCCCCCCCCCCTCCCTTAAAATTTTGTTGGTTTACGTTTCAAGGTATGAAGAATCCAAAATTCGAATAAACATTTGGCCGTCCGTCCGCCGTACGCGGCACTTTCCTTAAAAACACTGGACCGATTTGGTTGAAATTTGGAGTACAAATCGCCCATCTTACAAAAATTTACTTCACGTTTCCATTCCAGGGTTAAAGTAGAAAAAGGCAGAACAGAATTTAACATTTTCACACTTCAAATTTTCGATTCACTAACTCAGAAAGAAAAACTGAGACAACTTGCGAATTTCCAACATTGTAATTACGTCGGCAATGCAACCTATATTTTATTAGGTAGGTTAAGGAGGTAGATACCTGTTTAAGAACGTTATTCACAAGCGAGACCATCGCTCGGGCCCAGACAAGGGTTTCGATACAATAATGGAACGATGATTATAATTATAAATGCATCTGAATAATTCAGAAGGAAGAAACGTTATTTAACAGGCTTTTCAATGTGGCATGTTGAGCTAACATGCTCATCCAACTATCAGTACCACTCAAAAGTTCTGATTTATTCCAACAATATAAGGAATGCGAGAGTTCCAAATCATGATGTACAGTTGGAATAACATACCCGAACCATAACGATATCCACTAAGTTTTCCCCTTTCGGAATTTAAATCTTGCTTGTGCCTTGGTGTAGCGCTGGTGCGTCGTTTTCTCAGCTGCAGGCTGTTGACTGGAATCTTCGCCATCTCCATTGCGTTCTATAAAAAATAATATTATAACTGTAAGTAGACATTTTTTTCAAATCTCACTATATACAAAATATCGAGGGTTTGTCCAAAGATTCGCTGTGGAGTTTGTATTGTCAAAAGTAGATCTCTAATCTCTTGTTTACATCGACCCCTCAAGTGAACCCACCTTCAGAGATCTATCAGTTCAGTTGCTGTTCATGGCGTTTCCTCCTCTCTTTACTAGAGAGTTACAGCAACATTTGGAACGTTTAGACGTGATAAGCTGCTAGGGCGAGCATCGAGTGGATGCTAACTTTCTGACGTGAGTCTCACGTCCATCCTGTGAAGCTCACGTGATTGACGTTGCTTTAGATTTTTCAACACTCCATAGGTAACGTCAACTCAATCCGCGGTTTTTGTTTTCGTTGAACCGATAAAGGAAAACAGGAAGGAAAATATAAGGAAATCAATGAAGTACGCTCGTTTATTACCCAAAATAATCGTGAAAGTATAAATAAATAAATGCAAAATGAATGTGAGCACCTAAAGGCCCGATCACACAAGACGCGTTATAACGCGGCGCTCAGAGAACGCGCGTTCTCCCCAATGTTTGGCGATATAGCTATGTCACACACATCGCGTTATATCGCGCGCCATTTCGGCTTAGAACCCAGCATTGTGATAGTGTACTCCATAGTGTTCTCCTCTTTCTGTATCTTCTGACTTTCACATAAAGCTATGATAACTTCTAGTGATTCTGATGAGGAAGAAGCTCTTCTTTTATTAGTTTTATTAGACGGCAAAAATAGACGGCATTGGGTGCACCCAATCAATAAAAAGAGACAATAGTTTGGGGAATACCACCGTCTATGTCGGGAGCTGCGATCACATGAGGATTGTTTTGAACTTCTTGAATGAGAGCTTCTGTATCCTCACTCATCTTGAAATAAACTCCTTGAACAACGAGGATAACGCCCACAACGCGCGTTACTTTTGTAAATTTTTACAACCCGAACACCTGATGTCGCGTTACTGAAAGTATCGCGGCGTCTTAACGCCGCGTGCGTGGCGGGGATGATGCAATATTGCATCATACAACTGTAACACCGTAACGCGACGTTACTCGAACGCCTAACGTCGCGTTATAATGCGTCCTGTGTGATCGGGCCTTAATTGTGCATTTCAGTCCATCCCCTTGTCTGAGGAGTAGATGACAGACAACCGAATTCCACGAGATTGGTAGTTTATGATCAACCTCGGACTAATCAATCTTTTCGTATTATATTCCAATACTACTTTTTTGAACTAAAATAAATACGAAGTCGTTCAAAAAGGTAGAGGAAACTTGCCTTCAATGGGGAAGAAATTGAGATCGATGGTCCAACTGATGTCATCGAGATCAAACATCCGCCATCCACACTTCAGACGCAGCAACAGACCAAAATGTATAAGGGAGCAATATTCACTTCAAGCGAAGTGTATAAGGGATCAATTCTTCAATTCACTTTACCGTGACCCCGAAGATAAAGAACTTGCAAAAGATTCACCGAAACTCTTCAAAACGAAAGAAACAGAATGATCAGCTGATTGACAGCGGCCATTAGCTCAGCCACAAAAACAAGGAGTTGACGTAAGGGTAATCTCACGTTGAAAACGCGACTCTCACAACGAATACACGAGAGGGCCGAGTCAACCGTCTTCTGTGAGCCACACGTCATGGGCGAGGCTCGCATTTTCGACGTGTCTCGCGTTTTTGTACGTATCTTGGCCTGCTGTAACTCTCTACTGCCTCAAACAATCAAGTTTTCTCGGTTTTCCAAAGTACAAGTGTGTGAGGAACCACATGCCTGAACCAAATGTTTGAGATTGCTGACTCTACGCCTTGTGCCCGACCTCAAAATTGGGACAAACAATCGGAGCTCTCGAGAGAAGTATTCGACCAGTAGACAGCAAAGGGACTAGTTACGTCGTCAGGCTGCCATGACAGTATTTTTGGCTGTGTTATTATTATTTGTAATTAAATTGAGTTAACCCTAATTGGACCATGGTGTCACTAGTGTCACCGAAAACATCTTAGGAATTCCACCGCTGTCACAAGGTACCACCGGAGTAACCAAAATTAAATAGCAATTTTGGTTTATTATTTTGAATAATAAGCCTTTGGAATCGAGCAAGAAAACAAATTCAACCCCCCCCCCCCCCCCCCATAACATAATGTTTCCCAGTTTAAATAAGGTTAATTCTTTCCACTGGATTTTAAATAATACCCTTTTCCTTGTTTTTTCAATCAAGTGCCAAATAATAATTCCCAAGCAGGGAGATCTGGTGACCCACTTGCACCATATAAGGATGACTACATCTACTACATGCAAAAAATGTACAAGGAAAATACCCAAAATTTTGGAATGAAGAATAAGACAAACAGGAGAAGAATCTCAAATTTCCCACCCCTAAGCAGCAAATTCGCAAGCCCCTATGACATATGGAAATTCAGCCAAATGATTATTACCATGTATAACCAAGGGAAAAGCGAACCCCCATCCACTTGACAGTTAAGCTCCTGATGATGCCTACCCGGCGAAAGTACTTGAGTAAACTATAAAACGAGGACCAGCCTTCTTAATCCTCCCCTCACCCAGCTGTAACTCTTCAGATTACTGATCAGCTGAGTGAGCTCCGAAGCCATTTTCAATCCTATTGAGCGCAGGAAGCTGAAATTTGAGAGGGAAGGTCAAGGGAGAATACAGATGGTGGTAGGTGCTATTGATGGAGAACCAGTGATCTACACAGAAGGGTGATCTATACAGAAAATAATAAACCTTTGAGCAATGATTTGCAGCGTTTTTAAATTGATGGACAGAGCTGAATTTTAGAAATATTTTTGTGAGCTATTGGAAGTCTAGTAATGAAATTAGGAGAAAATTTTCCAATGGAATCAATGAATACATTTTCAAAATGTTCGTCATAACAATTTATTTCTAGAATTCCAATAGCTCACGATAAATAATTTTAAAAATTCAACTCTGCTCATTAAATTTTAAAATCCTGTTTAATTTTAGTTAGGTACTTTGGTGGTATCTTGGGTCAGGTGTGGAGTTCTTAAGATGTTTTCGGTGACACCAGTGACACCATGGTCCAATTAGGGTTCAGCGCTGCGGGCTGCAACCCTCCTAATTTCTTGACTCATGACCATAATTCTTTCGTTTTCAAACTTTGTTGTTCCACCCCGACACCGATCCTGAGCACATAGTAGAAAAATTTGATCGTCTACTCACCATCATATAAATCCGGAGGTGGATCCATGAGTCCTTTCTTGCGGCAGTCGACGTAGTACGTATAACCTTTAGCAATCGCAAATCCAAATAAGGCGATAACTATAGTCACAATTGCCATCAAAATGGGATGCTGGAATAAAATCAAAAAGACACGAATAAATCCCACTTTGCATGAAGGTGCTAAATCAGGCAGATCGAACGAGATTATGCCCGTGGGAAATATAATGGGGGTGCGCCTTGATTTTTTTGAGATTTTTAATCGAAAGTAGACTACATTCTGAGAATTTTGGCACCAACCGCGATCTTCTAGCGTGAGTAGATCTGTTTCTATGATTTTTCAAAGTTTCGACCGTTTATCACGTCACGCGCCCCTCTCGCTTGGGTGTGACCCCCCAGTACTGGGCTGAAAGCTGAAGCTGGGAGCCCTAGAAGCGTTCTGATTGGTTGAGCTCCTGGACATAGTTCTAGATGAGTGCAACAGATCGCGTTCATGATCGCTTGTTCCCAACTCCATCCCAACAAGTCACGTTGTTTAACACATATTTTTCTCCTTGGTGCGTTACTGGTGTCATCAAAGTAATTAATTTGATAGAATTTAGTTATACTCTCGATATGTATGAAAAATTTGAGCGATTTTCAATAATTCACTAGGTTTCAAACGTTTCTATGGGTGGCAGTTGTCGATTGAACATTTGAACAAGTGGCAATAGGGACAACAACAATTTCAAGGGCAACTTGGAACTTACCTTTCGCCTCGATTGGTTTTTCTAAATAATTCTTGCAAATCAAAATGACGATGAAATGAAAAATTATCAGTTTCTGGTCATTCGAAAGGATTTGAAAAGAAGCGGCATGAAGAGAGTGTGGCCTCCCTAGAGATGGGTATCGTTATAAAAGTATCGATATTTTGTATCGATACTGTATCGTATCCGAGTATCGATATCCCACGTATCGTTGGGCTTTAGTATCGATATTTTAAAATATCGAGTATCGATACTTTAGTGTCACAAACTATCAATATCATCCAATTTTCTCAAGAAAAATAATTTTTTCAACAACTTTTATTCATTTTTTACTACTGAGAGTCCAAACAGAGTGATTTTTTCCATGATATAAACGTTATTAAATAACTTTGTGTGCATCCAAAGAGTAATGACCCAAAAACCTCTCTATCTTCTTCATTTTTTAGCCATTATGTTGAATTTTCCGCGAGAACAGTATCGATATTCGATATTTAGAAATATCGGATCCAAAGCATCGATATCCAAAAATATCGGATAGTGCAGTATCGATACTAAAATATCGAGTATCGTTACGAAAGTATCGATATTTTGAAATATCGAGTATCGATACCCATCCCTAGGCCTCCCCCCCCCACCTCTTCAGTTTCCGTAGTAGTTCCTTAGCTGAAAGTAGATGGCGCAACTGAGGAAGCCTCAAAAATGCTTGCATGCCATTTTAACATTAGCTTTCTCCTCTGTTAACTTGTCTCCAGTACACTGTGCCCCCCCAGCCCACTGTGACGTCATAAACGGTCGAAACTTTGAAAATTCACAGGAAAAGATTTACACACGCTAGAAGGTCGCGGTGGGTACCAAAATTCTCAGAATGAGGTCTACCTTAGATTAAAAATAACAATAAACAGTTTTTCCTACCCAGGCGCACACCCTATTATGAAGTTTGTACAAACGCTTCTTGTTGCAATTTCTAAGGGCAATCGAGAAGTAGGAGGACTAACACGAAGGAAAAATACAAACTAGAAAACTTCGCAAATTAACACTAATAATTCTACTGATTTAGATATTATTCGGATTTGAATGCCACTTACCGATATGGAAGGAGATGCAGTGAGGACTTGGTCAGCCAACACGATGGAAACTCCTACGACAATGCCAACGCCAGCTCCCAGCCAAGGGACTTGCTCAGTGGCTGACGAACAAAGACAATGAAATTGATGATTACTGGTTGATCTACCGTGGAGTAGTTAGAATCAAAAAGTTGTGGCACATAAAACTACAAAAAGTAGGCCAAGGGACCACACGGAGAAACCGATAATTAAGGGGAGTCACTAATACTTACATTGACTAATTGAACCTCTAAGACTGAATTTCTGAAATTTGGTAATATATCTACGATTGTTTACTTTACAGAAACACATTATGTTTGGAAAAGTTTCATTTGTTTTGGAAAAGGTTTCATTTGGTTCGGAAAAGGTTTCATTTGACCTTGAAAAGGTTTCATTTGGCTGGGAAATGCTATATATGCACCCCGAAATAACGTCTTCCACCTTTTCTAGTTCTAAATGTTGCCGAAAGTCTTCCAAGAGGGCTGAAATGGGTTCAATGCTCGAGAATGTTGCTGCACACACAGCAACAATTGCCGGCAACACTCAGCAACATTGCCGAAACAAGGTTGCTCGTCAATGAGGAGCAAGATAAATTGCCGACAGAATAATGCTGCTAGTATAAAAGGCCCTTAATATCCGTTCAAATTTCAGCTGATCACATGGAATCATAGTTCGTTTCATTGAATACAGTTTCGTGTCGCACTCAGTTGTGCATCCTTAGCAACTAAGCACCAAATTTCGTAATGACGGCACTCAAAACTCTTCAATACCAATGTTATTCTTGCTAGTTGATAGTACTAATGGAAAATCCGGTACTATGAAAAAAAGGATAATCAAACAGTAAAGTAATAATCAATTATGTAATAATTTGCAGCGTTTTTTTTATAGTTAGAAAGGACTACCTTATTTATTAATGAAAATCATAGGTCTCATTGGTTGAACTTGACAAGTTGCTCATCAACTGGCTTTTTCCCTCATTAAATCAACGAGTATAAAATGCACTATTGCGATAAACATAATGGGAATTGTAACAACCTTTTCTCTCTTTATTCATGGATACTGTGGCTCGAGAAACAGCTTCGGTAAGAACAGGGTCACCCGGCTGGAGTTCAAGCGCACATCTGTAGGACAAGAGTGCTTCTGCAAAGTTGAACGTAGCGTATTCAACTTCCCCCTTCCTGAAATAACCCTGGAAAAATTATAACCATATTATTATAGTTAGCAAATTTATTATATATGAAAATAGTACCATGCGTATAAAAAAAATGGTGACCTTGAATTTGTTTCAATTTTAATTCGCTTCAAAACTAATTCTTTTCACTTTACTGAAAGTAATCCTAGAGTAGACATCAGAACACATTCGAACCCGCATATACGTGCAGCTGTTGATTTAGAATCATTAAATAAATGAAGAATGGTAACCAACTTTTCTAACCTAATGCCACTTTAGGTTTGTGTTCAATAGAGAGTTTTCGCCATGTCATTCATGATAATCGTAGGCGTGTAATATCCATGCAACTGTCTGAAAATGCGTGACGACTCTGATGGAGAGCTCGGTCGTCATGGGCGACGCCAAAATCCAGCTTTTGGCGGCGTTAAAGACAACGACTTTCTAGATGACTTAACCTTTCACTTTTATAACCAGCAGAATCCATAATTCCCACTTGTGTTCGACGTTTAACTCCCGTGTTTTGGTTCTAGATTTTAGCTTTCATTTGTACAAGACTTTTCTTTTTCACAGAAATTATATAGTTTTTCACCTATCGAAACCAAATACTCCAGGGTGTCCAGCGATTCCCCCCCCCCCCCCCCCAAAATGCCTGAGTTTTCCAGGTTCAATTTTTGACTTTTTACAGGGTTCTAAACAAATTAGAATATAAATAAAAGTGATCATAATTTATCAAAATTCGGGTTTTTAAGAATATTATGAAATGAAAAAGGATTAGAAATAAAGTAGCTTATCTCAAAACATCAATCTGTGAACACCTTATCAGTCCAGGGCGATACTACAACATTAATCCCTACAATCCGCATAATCCCTGGAAATTTCATCGAAATTGGATGAAAACTGTAGAAGTGGCTATCAGTCAAGAGGTGATTATTAACACAAGACAATCTGCGACCACATCCGCTCAATTCCGAAATATTTAACCGAAATCGAAGAATAAGTTCTAATATTATTGCCCGTTACATTTGTGGGTAAAGTCGAGAATGAACGTTAAAATCATCGAAACTTGTTGGTTTACTCGAGAGAAATGATCACTTAAAATAATAAAAATGTATATATAAATAAAGCGTTAGTGAGTTCATTCTTCTCCATGTATTTAGCCCAATTGTTAAATCAATCTACCTCCTGAGCAATTCGATTATGACTATTTTAGGAACGGAAGGAACAAGGTAAGTCACTGGCAGCAGGCTTCTTCTTCGTTGTTTGAGAACTCAACTCATAGGAGAAGGAAACATTTTTGAAACGTATCTGTCAGTTTCATCCTTCTATGCACCACAACTTATTAATCACGGCGAACTGGCCACGTGCCACTTGTGGTGATACCAGGGATGGACAACAGATATGTGCCTTGTATCTAAACACAGTTCATTCACCCAAGTGTAGGGGCCCTGTGAGTGAGAAGTGATTACCAATTCATTTCCCTTCCTTATGTAATTATAATCAACCTGTCCAATAGAGGTGTGTCGGTACAGCTGTACCGGGACTGTGGAACCGAGTATCAGGTTGGAACGGTTCCACACAGTGACAAAAACTCGACCCTTACCGGTCCAGTTCCACGGACTGATAAGATATCTTGAAATAGCTCTGGACCGGGAAGAGAATCTTTTCCATCGGTCCAGTTCCATCCTCACCAATCACAACGATCTGATCAATCATCTCATCAATCTGATCATTCTGATTGGTGAGGATGGAACTGGACCAGTAAGGATGGAACCGGACCGATAAGATATCATAGAGAATGGTTCAATGGCTCTGGACCGGTAAGCATGGATCTTGTTCTCAGTTCCGTTCCATGTTGTACCTGGAAGCGCCCTTACTACTTCCATGGACTGAGAATGGTTCATGGAATGGCTCTTGAGCGGGAAGTTATCCTCTGGACTGGTTAGCATGGAAGTTGTCTCCAGTATTATTAATTTATTATTGTCATGTTAAGTTCTTAAACTGCAACGTCATTATTCTTTCCTTGAATTGTTTGGTAACTATTATTTATAATGTATTGCCTCTTTTGTAACACTTGTTCAAATTCCTTCCTTTTAGCGAATTGTCAAGGAAAATGATGCTATTGTATTGCATGGAAGAAGGACGATAGGGATTTGACTGCCTGCTTCATCCATGCCATGTGAGTGGGATTTGATCGCCTGTATCGATAATGGAACTGTATCGGTAATTTGGAACGGTTACATCTTAGTCACTGTAACCGTTGGAACCGTTCCACGGAAATACCTGGACCGACACACCCCTACAGTCCAAGGAGGATGATTCGTCATAATGGAATAATCCAGTTGTGATAGCAAACACACAGCTGAACTGATGTGCCAACATAACAGAGCACATACAGTCCAGAGACGTATTAGTGAACTACCAAAAAATAATATCGCTAATTCAAGTAGCACCTATGAACCTCGACGATAATATTATAATTACCTTTGCCCAAGTCGGCATGAGCCTGATGGTATCGAGAGCATCTGCGTGGGCGTGGAAATACTGCTGAGCTTTTAGAAATGCAGCTGATCTGTTACTGTACAACTGAACATTTTTCGGGTCCAGTTTGATCGCTTGGGTGTAGTATATAACTGCCTCCAAGTACTTCCCTTCCTTGAAACCAGCATTGCCTTTTTCTTTGAGCTGGTCGACCTGTAAGAAGGTATTACCATAAAGTCGAGGATACAGAAGGAAAAAACCTAGAGTCTGCACTCAGATCTATAGGTCTGCCACAGAAACTTTGCATCCTTTGGCGCATTCTTCTGGAGAACATAGAACTAATTATCTCTTATCACCAAGCAGATTCTCGCGCAAACAATAATTTTTCGGAAGTTTCTCCCCTCAAAAGTGACATACTTTTCCCTCTTATTGCAGATTGAAGTTCGTGCATTTCCAAAATTGAAATTTCGTGGCACTAAACGAACAACAAATTTCTCATGGTTCCAATGGGGAATTTGCCTCAATTTTAGATTCTGGAATTTCAAGTCAAATCCTATAATAGGGCCCTAGAATAACGTTTAACACTAGGAATAACCAAGGGGAAAAAATTACCGCAGGAGAAAATGCCTAAACAAGTGAAGCCTCTGTTACAAAACACCGCGAAAATCGAGGAATATTGTTGACGTCATACGAAAAAAAAAAACGACGCGAAAACAACTCCGACAACAGACAGAGTTCTAGCACCGCCACACAAAATGATCCAGTGAAATGGCTACTCGAATAATGTGATTCAAATCTTGAAACTAAATAAGAGAAGATGAAGACTAATAATGCTTGATAAACTAGTAGGTAGAATCGTATTGTAAAAAAGTGAGTAATATTGTTTCTTTTGGTCACTTTTGTGTCCGGGTTCTTCCTGCGAGTTCGCGGCGCACTATTGTGAAAATCCTTGTAAGCTAAAAGTTCGTGTATGTTCCGCTTCTGTGGTAAGCGCCACAGAACCTCCTTTGAAGTCAGATTGGTAGAATATCCGTTACGTTTCAAACATGGCTGCCTCTTACACGTTGCCACCACATTTGAAATTTCCATCTTTCTTAAACTCTCTAAATTTTTTGGATGCGTTTTCGAGCAGCTCACTATGGTTTTATTCCATAAAAATAAACCCTCATTCGAAAAAAAAAAGTGAGGCAAATTCCCCATTTCCGTGTCAAGGTTTCACCATGGAAGGTTGACTCGATCGTTATAGTTCGCGGATCCGCCACCTATGGGGCGCCACACGGATGCAAAGTTTCTGTGGTAGGTATTTCTTTATTTCGTCCACCGATTGTCTCTTACAAAACTATCGAGAGATGCTCATCAACCATCTTAAATCAGTGATATAAAGAAGGGGCTAATTATGATGAGGGAATAATATTCCCTCATCATAATTAGCCCCTATTATGTGAAATTTAATCACATATTATGTGAAATTTAATCACATATTATGTGAAACACTAGAAATGTATTTTTAGAATAGAACGAGGAAAATGTTAAAAACGGACAATTACTTACTGTACTCACCTCACTGGTGGCCGTAGAGTTGGAGTTGGCTGTCATCCTGAAAAATTACAAATCGAAAGTTTGTAGGTGAGGTTGATCTTTCAAAAATAAACAAGGCTTACTAGGTATTCCTCGATAAGCTTTCCTCGACCAATTAGGCCACATTCACGTTAGGTACGTCATCGATGACTTTTCTTTAGTTTTTTTCCGTCTCCTTTCGACTTTCAAATCTATCAAAATGTTTGAAGGAATTTTATACTTCCAGCCACTTTTAAATATGTACCGACAAATTGCCAGTCTGATCCCAGTCTGACACCATCCAGTTTCTGATCATCATCAGACTTTGAGTTGGGAACGTAAAAACAAGTGAAACTTTCAGGAATTGGGTGCGACGAATTGGGTACGATTCAACGAATGACCAATTTCGGTAAGATTTCTGGTGTACCTACCAGAATAATAAGTTGATAGGTATGTTTTCTATTAGCACAACTGCAGAATAACAACGATTATTCCACAGAATTAGTGGCAACGTAACTACTTGTTTGTAATTCAAACTTACCTCTTGGTAGAGAGGAATCCCAAGAATGCAACGTTAATCCATTCCTACAGCAGTTGTCGGCCTTCTACACGCACAAAATGACACTTTCTAATCTCTTTTAGAAACTTAGCTCAAACGTGTCAAAAATAATGCGATTAGGTACCTACCGGATTCTTTCTTTCTTTTTAAGCAACTCACGATTCACTAAAACCACACTAGAAATGAAGTCTAACAACCAACGCACTAGGTGGGAGTGGAGCCGAAAACGTGGAGGTGGAAACACCATGGAGTCCAGGAGATGACGGATGCTAGGTCCATGGATGTTGAAAACCAGGGAAGTGGTAGTTGATCCATGGTCATGGATGAATAGTAGTGATCACAATTTTTCCATTTCTGGTATCACCAGTATCAGTGATAATTGTGGGGCATGTTTGTAGTCCTCTGTTTACGTTTATAATTTCTTATTTCTGTCACATTTGAGTTTGAAGAGTAATGTGTCTATTGTGATATGCTGGCGTAAAAACGTCGTACGGAAGTATTCGTGATAAATACTGACATATGTAAAGGATACCTGTCCTACGGTTTGCAGAGGTAGAGGGACGTACACTCTCGTCATCCACTCATATTCACAATTTCGTTGACTACCCAGTGAATTGAGGATGGACATCCTGAAACAAGAGATAGAGCGAAAGAAACGTCAATTGGAGGAGAAGAAGCTGCTTCAACCCGCCAAGAAATATTTCAAAAGGTCAGAACTCGTAAAACTGGAACAGCAGGAGTACTACGACAAATATGGAGAAGCGGGACAAAGCAACGATCAAGGTGAGACCTCAGACTCGATTAAAGTAAGAGCGAATGAAATGGAAGACCAAATTGGCGAAATCAGCACGTTGCCGAGAAAAGAGGTGATAAAAAGGTTGAGGGAGCGATGCGAACCGATCCTGCTGTTCGCTGAAACTGAATTGGAATCGTTTAAAAGGCTTCGCAAGCGCGAAATTCTTGAACCTGAATTGAATAAAGGCCTTAGGAACGATTTTCAGGAAGCTATGGATGAAGTGGACCAAGCGTACCTCGATGAACTACTGCAGACGCAGCAGGCAGGGTCGAGTGTTGACTTGCAGAAACAGAAACAGCCCAAAGAAAAGTTGATGTCCTACGAGGAAATCCAAGAAATGTCCGCTAAATTGGGGAAAGGAGATGCCAAGTATGACATGAACGTCATAGTCAATTTTCTTCAGTTACTCATGAGATTGTGGGGAGATGAACTGAATAATCGCGAAGACTCGGAAAAATTGGCCACCAAAGGTAAAATGGCATTGGCGACTTACAAGCAGACACAACTTTACCTCAAGCCACTAGTGAACAAGCTGAAAAACCACTCACTTCCCGAAGACATTTCAGATTCTCTGACGTCCATTGTTAGGTGCGTAAAATAGTGTTTACTCTACGTCAAATCTAATGCTGATAATCTGTAATCTAAGGATACTAGTTATCTTTTAGGACGTCCCTAGTAAGACTTGGGCTGTCGTGAATCGTGTTGATATTCACGAATATTGAACGGTTTGGGATATTAAAATACGATTTCTCTGTCTATGGAATATGTATGAATGAATTTGAATGGTATGAAACCTAATTTGATTTGGTTTGGTTCCATCATAATGTTCCTTGATGATGATACTGACATGATACACAATTAGTGTCTGTTGAAAAGTAGGCAAGTGAAATGTTCACTTTGATTGAAATGAAGATTATTGTATGAAATAATCTCCAAATGTAACCTCCAGTCTGTGGGGATTGTGACCCCTAGCGGCCTCCGTAAACCACCCCTACAGCCGCCCCTGACCACCGTGACGCCTCGTTTCTTGACTGAATGATTGAACTACTGCTGATATCTCACAAAACCCAGGTCTGGATATATGATCCAGAATCGGTATCTGACCGACTGAATTGACACATCAGTATGTGACTGATTGTCCATGAGCTGTTGCTCCAGACCTGTATCTGACTGGCTGTAAAACCAATATCTGATTGGTTGACTGAATTCGACGTCAGTATTTGACTGACCGTCGCCTTGGTCTGAGTTTTGTGAGAGAATTGAACTGAATGCGCTCACTTGTCTGAAGGAGCTTTGAAACTTGGCTTTACTGCTTGATTATTGACTGATTTGAATTGAATTGATGTTGATTGACTGATACTGATGACTGGAGATTACAATGGAACAATAAAGAACATGATATTCAATTAGATACGGTATGAAATGAGTTGTATATGAATGTGGACTCACTTACCAATCTTACACAAGACACACGCGACCGATAGACTGACTCTGATGAGGTCTGCCTGTGGATGGTTTGTTGTTCGTAACCCTTCGTGTTTATTCGGCTGGTCTCGGCAAGGTTCGGGAGTTGTGACTGTTACTACTTCGCATTAGCGACATGGGCGTCCTTATGCATAACCCTTATTGCACGCTTGAACTTTTTTCCCACTTGTACGTACACGTCACTCAGCACTTCACTTATGTTTCTAGCATCTATGAACTACTACAAATTTTGATGGTCTTTGTATTTGTTTCTAGGAGTGAAACAAAACTCCAACTAGAAAACGACGCTGTATTGACAATATTTTTGTAAATTTTTCAGTTTCCGATACTGAAAAATGGGGTATTTCAGTCAATTTTTTTTTATATTTTTTTTTCAAAAGAGTAAGGCTCAGGAATAACGGTAATCGGGTCTGTTCGTCGAGAAAATGTTTTTAAAAAATCAGAGAAGCTTAGGAAAGTTGAAGATTTGAACGGTGTGACGTAGCTAGCCAACTCTTTGAAAAAAGTATCCATGCACAGAAACCCTTGTAGGACGTCTTGGATACTACATAATATTGCTCACACACGCGCGCGGCGTAGTCCTTGCCTAGTGTGTGTGCATTTATAGCGGCCCGCCTTTTTCAAACGTGTGATCTCTTTAATTAATTTTTCTACCACATGTTATAGTATCATTGGGCTTAAAGTTGTAGTATATAGGTTTTCAAGGGTGCTGAATCCAAATTTGAGGTCAAAAACCTGAATTTCCGACCCACCGAAATACCCCATTGTTCGTAGACGAAGTGTTTTTTTCTGACCATAGATCTATCCAGTTACAGATCTCTGTGACTCGGAATCCTAGTTTTCAGAATTCAAAATGTATTTTGGTAAGACCGGTAACCTCTGACAAACTGGCATTGTTCGAGTATAGATTATTCAATACAGATTGGGATTTCGTGTACGATAGCCATGTCGATCTGGATTTGCGTTGGTCATGGTTTGCCAATATAATTTCTCAAAAAGCCCATACTGAGTTCCCATCGATTTATAAGAAAATGCCTAGTCGAAGTCATACTCCTAAAATACGGGTTTCGGACGGTCTTCGAGAGCTTAGAGATCAAGTGAGGGAACTTTATGAGTGCTCACAGGCCATGGAGGATCCTGATAATCGACTTACTTTTGTGTCTTGCCGAAATAAATATAAGGCTGCTTTACGTGTGGCCATAACTGATCAAAATGAGTTCAATAAAAAAACTACCTTTTCTCCTATCAGTGGCAGCTCCTGCCCCGAAACTGAGGGGGTGCAGAGACCAGGAGAGGCTATCGAGAAGGAAAACAATAGGTGCTTTTCTCAGCTTAATAGAAATTTCAACGATATGCAAATGGGATTAATCTTAGTAACTTTTTCATCTTAAAATTGCAAACGGTAGTAAATTCATAGGTACAATAGACACGAAAAATGTTATCTGGTGGTAAACAGAAATTCTGAAATACTTAATCATCAAAGGTCTAAACCCAAGAAATGCATCAATCTTATTGCAATAGTTGAAATGTAGCAAAATAATTTGTTAGTCACTTCACTTTCACTAAGCCAATCTCTCTTCCTATAATATTTGACGTTAAACTTACAGTAAAAATCTGCACGATTTTTTAATTTCAACGTCTGCTGGAGTCCTGGCAAGAAGCGGCCAGTTTCTCGAATGTCACACTTTTCCACCACAGACAAACGTGAATAGTTTACTTTAATATAATGTACCGAATTATTCGTCATACCTACACTCATAACAATAACCAGAATACTTTGAAAAGCCAGGGACAGGGACTGGCGAGGCAGTAAACAAAATGGCTTACTGAAAATGAAAATCCCTTATCAGGAAATCTGGATTGCAGAGCTCTCTGGCGGGGGCACAATGAATCAATTCTGCTCAACACGAGACAATTTCTTGCTCTCTGGTTGGTCAATCTCACGTGCCTGCCTCTCTCGACCCCCCCGAACACACAGAGCCTGATGCTCCAACTGACACTGATTGGTCAGGAAAGAGGGAGCTCCCAACTCTCTTTTCACGCTTAGATTCAACTAACACAGTACCTATGATCGAGTCTTCTGTCACTAGCAAACTTACTCTTCAAACAAAGAGGAACGAACAATTTTGAATTTTTTTTTTTTTTTTTTTGATTGGCTGGGGTGCACATGAGCTTATGCTCCCATCAGTAGCCACCCATGTCTCCTATCCAATTGTACAGTTGCTGCAAAATGAATGAATAACAACAGAATTCACAGCCTTGGTAGAATGTTATCTTTCAAAATCTTTTATTTTTCTAAACTAAACTCAAGACACACGAGGCATGTCCAGAAAGTAAGTGTACTCAATTTTTTTAGGATTCAAAAAAATTCATTAAAAAAAAAAAAAAAAATACGTGGTTGCATAGGTATACATCTAAGCTATTTTTCTACGTAGTCGCCATTTCTCTCGATGCAGGTGGTTAGCTGGGGGATCAATTTTTTGATGCCTGCCTCGTAGAAATCTGCCGCCTCCTCCTTCGTCCACTTGTCGACCTCCCTCTTTTCCTCCTCGTCCGTTGAAAATTTTTTTCCACCCATGTGCGTCTTGAGAGAAGTGAAAAGATGATAGTCTGAAGGCGCCAGGTCGGGGGAAAAAGGGGGTAGCTTAAAACATCCTCACCCTCAGGTTCATACCGTTTCAAAATCTCTTTAGAGGTCTGCACTCGATTCAACTTGTATTGTTCAGTCAGCTGTTTTGGGACCCATCTTGCGCACAGTTTATGAAATCTGAGGGTTTCTGTGATTGTTTCGTGCAGCAGAGATCTGGATATTTGTGGAAACTTCGTAGAAATTTCGTCCAGAGTCAATCTGCGATCGTCACGGACCGCATTCTCAATTTTTTCCACAAGTTCGTCAGTCACAATCGACGGTTTTCACTCCTCAAATCGTTATGCACATTCGTACAACTGTTCTTAAACTCCCTACACCACTTGTACACACAATCTCAATCGGAGATTTCTCCTTCACAACGAGGTAACGGATTACCGCGCGGATTTCGCACTTGGCGGCAGAGTCGATCGACATATTTCACGAGAAATGCTCCTGAGACCACAGTTTTCAACGTACGGTAAAACCGTCAAACTTTACCCCAAAAAGTGAGAGTCTTCAATTGTGACGTAAGCGTGGTAGAACTTAGATAAAAGTTAGCTATTGTGTTTCTCCACATCCCACAGATTCTCTGGGATGTGGAGAAACACAATAGCTAACTTTTATCTAAGTTCTACCACGCTTACGTCACAATTGAAGATTCACACTTTGTGGGGTAAAGTTACCCCAACGCGGGGTAAAGTTTGACGGTTTGATGGTACTGACCTCATTTTGGTCTTGTTTTGAAGGGGAGGAGTCACGCTACACGGCAGTGTGCCCTACATAGCAAAAAAATTCCCTACGGCCGCGGGAGCTTTAGTACACTTACTTTCTGGTCATGCCTCGTACATAAATCGTAAAATTCGCGTTTCTTTCAGTACTTTACTCTCAGACAATTTGCCTCACATTTTTAACAAATTACATATATAATATAGTTGAAATGAAGTAAATACAAATTTTCTTAACACATAAAATTGCAAACTTATTGTGAACATGGATAGTGCTTGGATAAACTGATGGTCTGTTTGGAGAGGCAGTCCTGAATGGTTCGGAGGAAATGGAGGAGTCCATTTGCCTCTACCCCCTCCCCTTTTCAGTTCCAGTTTGGTTCCAAACTGGTTCCAGACTGCCTCTCCGAACAGACCCTGAGTAAAGCTGACCTCAGAATGGCTCTGGTTACCCAAGCTCTATTCGCTTTCACAATAAGTTTGCAATTGTACCTATCTGTTAAGAAAATGTATATTTACTTCACCTTAACAATATTATAAATGTATTTTTTGGGTAAAAAAACAGTTATTTTTATTCCAATCTTGTTATTATTGTTCTCTAATTATCAAAGTAGTTAATTATAATATTTATATTTTTCCCTCAGGTACCTCTTGGATAGAAACTACATACAGGCAAGTGACGCTTACCTGGAAATGGCCATAGGCAATGCGCCGTGGCCCATCGGAGTCACCATGGTTGGTATCCACGCTAGAACTGGTCGGGAAAAGATTTTCTCCAAGAACGTGGCTCACGTCCTAAACGACGAAACCCAGAGGAAGTACATTCAAGGCCTCAAGCGGCTCATGACCAAATGCCAGCAGTTTTTTCCTACGGACCCTTCCCGATGTGTTGAATATGTGCCCCCTCAGGTCAAAGACTCTTAATTGATTATGCATAAAGTGATAATGAATTTCCAGTTTCATTTGTGAGTATGTTTCCCTGAATCTCTCAAAGAAACCGTTCTACTAATCGTCAATATCATCAGTGAAACAACAACATGCTATAAGTCAATTTTTGTCCAAAATGAGTTAGGTATCATTCTTCATGGAAATTTCTGTGGTGGATCGACTGAAAGAGTCAGTTTCTCAAAAAAACGACTCTTAGGACTCCTAAAGTCGTTTTTTCCCGAGAAACTGACTTCTCCAGTCGATCTGCCACGAAAATTTCTATAAATAATGATGCCTAACTCATTTTGGCCAAAAATTGACTTAGCATGCTGCTACGACAATATGTACTTATACGGCATTGAAACGTCAACATAGACAGGTTAATCAATCATAGCTTTCAGAAATTAATTCAATTTTTGACATTTTCATGTCTTTCATATGGCACATAAAAAAAAAATCGTCACGAAATTTGATGCGACGAAATTTGTTGCGACGAAATTTGTCCCAAGTCGCCACAATGATGATTATGACCATCAGAAGTGAAGTTGTTAGGTACTTTACAGGTAGGTACTTTACAGTTAGGTAGGTACTTTACAGTTTGATATTACCAGATCAGCTGAGTAGAAAATTGAGCTCCCAGATCAGCTGAGTCGAAAATTGAGCTCCCAGATCAGCTGAGTCGAAAATCGAGCTCCCAGATCAGCTGAGTCGAAAATCGAGCTCCCAGATCAGCTGAGTCGAAAATCGAGCTCCCAGATCAGCTGAGTCGAAAATCGAGCTCCCAGATCAGCTGAGTCGAAAATCGAGCTCCCAGATCAGCTGAGTCGAAAATCGAGCTCCCAGATCATCCCAGGGGGGGGGGGGGCATGAAAATGTTTCAATGTGTTGCAGACTCGTATGCAAGCGTTTTTAATAGGCTATCGATGATCGGAACTAAGGATCGTGTGTAATCTATGAGATATGTTGTTATGACGCGGTGATTATGTAAGATTCTGATTTAGTGGGAGGAAAGTACCTAGCGAAATTATGTGAAACGCGTGAGCTAAAACACATTCTGTGTTTCAATTCATGTTGTTCTGACGCGGTGATTATGTAAGATTCTGATTTAGTGGGAGGAAAGTACCTAGCGAAATTACCCATGTGAAACGCGTGAGCTAAAACACATTCTGTGTTTCAATTCATGTTGTTCTGACGCAGTGATTATGTAAGATTCTGATTTAGTGGGAGGAAAGTACCTAGCGAAATTATGTGAAACGCGTGAGCTAAAACACATTCTGTGTTTCAATTCATGTTGTTCTGACGCGGTGATTATGTAAGATTCTGATTTAGTGGGAGGAAAGTACCTAGCGAAATTACCCATGTGAAACGCGTGAGCTAAAACACATTCTGTGTTTCAATTCATGTTGTTCTGACGCAGTGATTATGTAAGATTCTGATTTAGTGGGAGGAAAGTACCTAGCGAAATTATGTGAAACGCGTGAGCTAAAACACATTCTGTGTTTCAATAATTTCGTCCGAAGTATGTAAATAGAGGTAACCGGGGGTCCAGGGTGCTTGCCCCCAGGCGAGGGGCGGAGCGCCGATTTGATTAGTAAACGACTTTTCAAACTTTGTGCGTTATATCTTGGGAAAAATGAAATTAAACGATTTGAATTACGTAGAAAACGTTATCATTTCGGTGGGTCGGAAATTCAGGTTTTTGACCTCAAATTTGGATTCAGCACCCTTGAAAACCTATATACTACAACTTTAAGCCCGATGATACTATAACATGTAGTAGAAAAATTAATTAAAGAGATCACACGTTTGAAAAAAAGGCGGGCCTCCCTGAACGCACACACACTTATGCCGCGGGCGTGTGAGTAGTATTTTATAGTATCCTAGAGGTCCTCCAAGGGTTTCTGTGCATGGATACTTTTTTCAGAGACAGTTGGCTAGCTACGTCACACCATTCAAATCTTCAACTTTCCTTAGCTTCTCTGATTTTGGTTTATTATTTTCAATAATAAGCCTTTGGAATCGAGCAAGAAAAAAAAAATTTTAACCCCCCCTCAAAATTTGATGTTTTACGTTTCAAGGTACGTAGAATACGAAAATCGAATAAAAAAATTTCCGTCCGTCCGCCGTACGCCGTACGCCGTACGCCGTACGCGGCACTTTTCTTAGCAACACTGGACCGATTTGGTTCAAATTTGGCATATGGACTCCATTTGGGGTCTAGTTGTGCCGCGAAGCTTTTGGTTGGTGTAGGTCACTTCTAAGGGGTGAAAATTAAGGGTTGAAATTTTCAAGAGTGCCCTAGGTCGAAAACTCTCGAAATAAAGGTATCGTTTTTTCACCAATTTTAAATAGTATTGAATTTTTAAAAATTTTTGAGACCACCCGGAGCTCTGTAGGACAAACCGTTCGGTCCCTACGAGTACTTGAAGGTTTTCCATCGATAAAACAGAATCATGAGTGTGAATCGCAAAAGAGGTCTAATCTCCATTCAAATTTTATCGGACTAAAATGCGATCGCTGTTCATTTCTTCGATTTGTATACAGTTTTCCCTCCTGCGTAACCAGTAATCAAATTTCCATACGAAGCTTTCTATTTTTCCAATCGAGTTTGAAGCGTTTAGTTCTTTCTAATAAACTTGATTGTGAAGGTGTGAAGCAGTATGGTGTGGTAGGTAGTACCTAGCTGGTAGGTAAAAAAAAGTTGGTAGGTAAAAAAAATGTTGGTGGGTAAAAAACGCTGCAAATCATTGCTCAAAGGCTTCTTCACTCTTCAGATCACTGATCAGCTGAGTGAGCTCCGAAGCCATTTTCATTCCTATTGAATGGAAGTGCTCTTCCAGGCGTCTCCAGCAATCGAGGAGATCTTCTTCACTCTTCAGATCACTGATCAGCTGAGTGAGCTCCAGAGCCTTTTTTACTCCTATTGAATGGAAGTGCTCTTCCAGGCGTCTCCAGCATTCGAGGAGATCTTCTTCACTCTTCAGATCACTGATCAGCTGAGTGAGCTCCAAAACCATTTTTACTCCTATTGAATGGAACTGCTCTTCCAGGCGTCTCCAGCATTCGAGGTGATCTCCTTCACTCTTCAGATTACTGATCAGCTGATTGAGCTCCGAAGCCATTTTTACTCCTATTGAATGGAAGTGCTCTTCCAGGCGTCTCCAGCATTCGAGGAGATCTTCTTCACTCTTCAGATCACTGATCAGCTGAGTGAGCTCCAAAACCATTTTTACTCCTATTGAATGGAACTGCTCTTCCAGGCGTCTCCAGCATTCGAGGAGATCTCCTTCGCTCTTCAGATTACTGATCAGCTGAGTGAGCTCCGAAGCCATTTTCAATCCTATTGAACGCAGGAAACTGAAATTTGAGAGGGAAGGTCAAGGGAGAATACAGATGGTGGTAGGTGCTATTGATGGAGAACCAGTGATCTATACAGAAGGCTGATCTACACAGAAAATAATAAACCTTTGAGCAATGATTTGCAGCGTTTTTTAAAACATTTTCTTGACGAACAGAGCCGATTACTGTTATTCCTGAGCCTTACTCTTTTGAAAAAAAAAAATAAAAATAAACAAAATTGACTGAAATACCCCATTGTTGATTTATGCAATCCAGCAATTCAGTATCTAGGGATCGAATCGACCCCTTCTTAACTACCCCTGTTGGGGAAGTTCTCATTCCTCCCAGTTCTTCGCCTCCGTTGTATAAATGTCTCGTGTGCTCTCGCTTTTGTTTAATAAAATCCAGTTTTCATAAAATCTCTTCTCATTTAACTCTTCCTAACAACAATAATAAAATTCTTTCGAAGTTTAAACTAGGTATTCAGGTACAATGTAGCTATAATTAATTACACACTTTTTTAAAAAGTCAAACAATTCGAATTTCATGATTTGCATAAAAAAAATCCTACAATTTGTTCTCTGAAGTTAAGTCATGAAAAATGGTAACTACCAAGCAAGAACTAGCCAGCATTTGAATAGAAACCAGGGTTCTACCCCTATAGTATAGGGGTACATATTCTACATATTATGTCTCTATTCTACAGACCGCCATCGAGCAGTACCATCTGATAGCTTTCTTCTCTGTTATGTTGTCTCTTGTTGGTATATTATATGGTGTCAACCATCCATGCTTCTCTATGCGAGATCGCGTCAAGACAAGAATAAATTCAGTTTGACCCTAAAAATTTCAACTTCCCCTCTCCACTGCTGATAAGGCGCCAAGGGAACTTTTGCTTCCGAGTCTACCAAGGTAGCGGAAGCTTTGTTTTCACTTTTCAAGGACGAAAAAAAAAGTTCTCCAAAATCAAAATTTCCACTCGCGTTTTGCGTTTTAGACCTTTCTGAACAATTTTGGTTCCGTGTCTGTCTGTCTGTGTTTCTGTCTGTCTGTGTCTGTCCGTCTGTCATGATTTCCTTGTAACGCGCATAACTATACGAAGTTATTGTCCGATTTCTATGAAACTTTCAGGGATTGTGCGGGTTGGTGTGAAGACGGTCCCCTATGAAAATCATCATCCCCGGACTGATAGAAGCGACTGCGCATGCGCAAACGTTAATTCCTTGTAACGGCCATAACTTCTACATTTTCCATCCGATTACAATGAAATTTTCAGGGATGTTACAGATTAGTATTTAGATGGTCTCATATGAAAATCATCATCTCCGGACTGATAGAAGCGACTGCGCATGCGCAAACGTGAATTCCTTGTAACGGCCATAACTTCTACGTTTTCAATCCGATTTCAATGAAATTTTCAGGGATGTTACAGATTATTATGTAGATGATCCCCTATGAAAATCACCACCTTCGGACTGATAGTAGCCATTGCGCATGCGCAAACATGAATTTCCTCGTAACGGCCATAATTTCTACATTTTCCATCCGATTTCAATGAAATTTTCAGGGATGTTACAGAGTAGGGTTTAGATGGTCCCCTATGAAAATCACAGAGAATTGGTTCTCATAGAGGGGTTCATTGAAAAAAAAAAAAAAAAAAAAAATGCCCCTGTTCCTGTTTTGAAATTTTCAGGGATGTTACAGAGTAGGGTTTAGATGGTCCCCTATGAAAATCACAGAGAATTGGTTCTCATAGAGGGATTCATTCATAGAGGTGTAACCCCTTTTTCTGATAGGGAACCCTCGGAAGGGAGCACGTTAGGAAGTTAAAAGTATTTCCTAACCAAGTCTTGTGATATTAATTAACTTAGCTGAATGCGGATCTTACTTACCGTAGCTGTCTGAGTGTCTTCTCTGGAGTAGTACTGCCACCACCTACTGAAGTAGTAGGACTTAGTCAGGAGACTAAGTTAGAAAGTTATGATTGAAATAAAAGAATTTACTAGCAAATGACGTTACGTTACTGTTTATGTTTGCAAAATAAAATGAAGTTAATCGAATGAGTTTACTTTACTTGTGTTGTGTACCTGGTCAGTGGGAGTAGTCAAAGAAATATATAAGTACTTCCGTACGTGAAATGTATTACAAAATAAGTATTCATCAACAAAATAAAATGGTATTTGAATAGGTATCTCTCCTACCTATGTAGTCGACTGGAAAGTTAGGAACTATCTCTTGAATAGGTATGCTATCGTGGTGGTCACTGAAGGTGGTCACCAAAGGTGGTCACTGAAGGTGGACACCACGAGGTTTTCGTCAATCACAATTTTACAAGAAATATTAGTTTTGAAACAATTGAAAATAGTACTTAAATCTAAGGGGGGAATTTAGGAAAGGGCCATTCTTAGTCTCTGTCTTTTGGTAGGTATTATAAGCGCCTATATCGCAATCTTCTAAGGAAGGAAAAACACTCTTATCTCTACTATATACAATTAAATGCAGTTCACTCCTACCAGTTGTATGCAGTCCGTGATGGGTAGGCTCGGTCGTCGTCTTCGTCGAAGTCTTGAAGTTGGTGGGCAGTCGGAGGCAGTCGAAGTCAGGTGAAACCAGGAGGTGGACAAATGGCTGGATGGGGGGCCCCAGTCTCGGCAGGCTTTCACTCTCGGCGCAACCACTGTCTCTCAAGGAATGAGGTAGGGGAGAAGCTTCACGGGGGTCCTTCGGTTTTGGAGGGGGCAGGGCGGCGAGAGAGCGCATGCGCGCGGAGTGGGGACGCTGCTGGTGGCGCGCCTGGCGGTAGCGGAGGCAACTCTGTAACTGCTGGCGCGGCCATTGGTGGTGAGCCCGTGGATCGAGAACGCTTTATGGAGGAAGAGGAGGTGGAGCGAACCGTGATCCGGAGTGGCGGGATTCTCCGGTCACACTCCCCCCCTCTTTGAAAGCCGTTGTCCTCAGCGGCGTCACTTCCCTCCAATGGTCGAGTGGCTGCGGTTTCCAGGGTTTGCAGGTGCTTTGCTCTGCATCCGCGACAGGTGGAGATCTCAGGTTTCTGGCGATGTCGGGAGTCCTTGCACACGATTGGATGTCCATCTGTGGTTGCTTTGCGTGATCTGCGGAGGAATGTTCTGCAGGCCTCACACCAGAGTCGTGAGTTGTGGGCTCTGAGTCTTCCACAAGCGAGGCAGGTTCTCCGGGATGCAGGTTGTTCCTCATCCTCAGTGTGCGAGTCCTCTCCGGCCAGTTCCTCGGAATAGGGCAACTCTTCCATGGAGGTCGATGGTACGCTGGCTATTGGCACGTTGCGGGATGTTGACGGCACGCTGGCAGCTTGCTCGTCCGGTACCGCAGCAGGGGCGATGGCTGGTTGCTCAGGCTGACGCAGCTCCCAGTTGACCTCATCCCTCATATGGTTCAGGATGGCTCTGGCAATGGCTCCAGCGTCGTGGATCGGGGAATACGCAGGGGACTGGCGTTGTGTAACCAGTTCCACAATGTGGTCGGCCCAATCGCGGGGATCCAGGGTGGGCGGCAACTGCTCCGTCATGAGGGCCACCACGTCTCGAGCAATCTCCGCTGATGTGGGTATGACGACGACGCGTGGTTGTGGCAGTTGTTGTGCCACGGCTATTGCTATCTCCGTTACACTCAGTCTGGGCGCCGTGGGTTGCCTACGTTGGGTAATTTCGCGCAGCACTCTCAACGCACTAGAGTGTCGGTTCCATCCTTCCTCTCTTTCCGCGGCACTGTTCGCACTATAGAGCATCTCCGCGCCCGTTTCCAACACCGTGAATTCTCTCTCTAAGTCTCTTGGTCCTGCCCTACCACCACTATTTCTAGGCGGGAGTACTCGGGGGCGTGGTAATGCTGGTTCTGCCGGGGATTCACCATGGGGACTCCTGTCTCTATCAGTCCCCTCGTCCAACCTCCTCTCCACATCCGCTATCATTGCTCTCAAGTCTTTGCCTTTCGACATGACCGATCACCGTCTGGAAAACACACACGCACCTCCTATTATAGCACTTGTATGGCCTCTATGTTCTACCTCTACTTCTACTGTTACTTCTACGACAATGTTAGAGATGTATTCTACAGATGTGCTTGTTACTTTTACTGGGTGCCAAGTGTGATGTATGGTGTGGTTCCTACTGACTCTTGTTCGACTGGGCCTAACGATGGTAAAGGACCTACGCTTAGCGAACCTCAAACGACTGGATCGACTCTTTGACAGACAAGACTTAACGAGGGAGCAGGGGATAATGTCGGCCCACGATCGGTCGCGTGCGCATTCGCGAAACGTCAAGGGTCGGCATGGGACGAGACAAAACAACTGGTAAGTATGACATTACATTACAAAATTATCAATATTTTTTTTTTTTTTTTTTTTTTTTTTTTTAAATTTTTAACTTGTTACATTTTCAATTATTTACATTTTTAATTAACCCTTCTTTGTTTCAGGTTTTTGGTTTCTTCGAAGGTCGTCCGGAGTGCAGCTGCTGATAATCCTTCTTGGGAAGCCGGCGCAGCTGGCGATGTGCAACCGCAGCAGTCTTCGAGGACGTTTCTACAGGCGGCACTTCAGCAGGAGGACTCTCCATCAGTGGTTCAGGCTCTTCAGGCTCTTTGGTTGGTTGAGCCTCAACAAACCGGGCTACAGGGTACGTATCCTCATCTTCAGGAATAAGGTCGTCGATCTCCATGTTGCAGGGTACGGGTTCCGGTCGCTGGTCGGCCATGGGTGCAACAGGTGGGGTGACGCAGGCATCGTCGGGAACACCTCTTTCGAATGCGGGTTTAAGACGTCCCAGGTGTACTACCTGGCAGCGGTCCGTGGGATCTGCTACCTCGTATGTCACTTCTGAGAGACGTCTCACAATCCTCATGGGTCCAACCCAAGGGCTCCAGAATTTGGACGATACTCCGGGAGGCGGTACCATCTGGCGCAGGTATACCCTGTCGTTCACGCTGAAATAGCGAGGGGTCCGACGTGCGTTCGCGATTCGGGATCGCTTCATCCAGGCTTTCCGTATTGCTTTTGCTGCTGCTTTCTGGGCTCTCTTAACGTGTACAAACGTTCTGTCGTGACTAGACGGAGAGTCCAGATCCAAGGCGGCGGCAACAGGCAGGCGGATTTCCCTTCCCAAGTGTAACATGTTGGGAGAATACCCTGTACTTCCATGTGGGGCACTGCGGTAGACGGCCAAGGCCATCGGCAGTACTTCTTGCCACAGGTTTGTCTTGGGTGACAACTTGGCAATGATGTCGGCCAAGGTTCTGTGAAAGCGCTCACAAATTCCGTTGCTTTGGGGGTGGTACACGGTTGTCTGTACCTTCTTAATCCCCCAAGCGGCGCATAGTTCTTGTGTCACTGCGGCTGTGAAAGCAGTCCCGCGATCCGAAATCAGTTTCTCCGGAACTCCATGCGTGGGGAAATACTGCTTCGTTAGGACGTTGACCACCACCTGGGCTGTTGTATTTGGAACAACGTATGCCTCGGCGTATTTACTAAAGTGGTCGACGACCGTAAGCAAGTATTTCACACCGTTGGTCGTCGCGAGAGGTCCAACGTGGTCTATCCCCACTATCTCTCCAGGATGCGATGGAAGTTCTGGCTGTTGGATCGGCGGGTCCAGCCGATTCGGTGTCTTTCGTCGCTGGCAGACGGCGCAGGATCTGACGTAGTCTCTGACGTACGACGTCAACTTTGGCCAGACTCCGTATTTCCTGACAGTCGCGTCTGTTGTGTCTATGCCGGGATGTCCTGCCCATGGACTGTCGTGGCAGACCTGCAGAATCTGGTGACGAAGGGAGCCGGGAATCAAGGGAACCAATAATTCTCCGGTATCTACAACCTTGGAGGCCATCCAAACTCCATTCTCCAAACGGGCAGACCATCTGGCTGGATTCTTCTGGACTTCCAGAATCCAGGGGTCAACTTGCTGCGAGGATATAAGCATCTCCCTCGTCAGCTGAAAGGTATTTATGCTAGCAATGATGACTCTGCTCAGGGCGTCAACGTTCTTCAGCTGGCTTCCGGGTCGGTAAACAGGATCAAAATCATATTCCGACAGGCGGAGGATCCAGCGGCTGATCCGATGTGTTGGATCTCGCAGGTTCATTGCTGCTGTCAAGGCGTGATGGTCAGTTTCCAGCCGGAAACGTCGACCTAGTAAATATGGCTGAAAATGGGAGACCGCCCACACTACTGCCAGGAGCTCCCGTTCAGTCGTCGAGTATCGCGACTCTGCGGAATTTAACTTGCGACTCGCGTAGGCAATGGGGTGGATCTCGCCATTATGTTCTTGGCTGAGCACAGCTCCTAAGGCTATGCCTGAGGCGTCAGTTGAGAGTATGAACGGCAGTTCAAAATCTGGATAGGCGAGGACGGGGCTGGTATGGAGGATCGTCTTCAGCTGGTCGAAGGCCTTCTGATGTTCATCTGTCCATACAAAGGGCTCGTCCTTACGCAGGAGCTGGGTTAGCGGAGCAGTGATCTCTGAGAACCCGCTTACAAACCGCCTATAAAAACCAGCGAGTCCTAGAAAGGCTCGTACCTGCGTGGCGTCCGTGGGTACTGGATACTTCTGAACACAGTCGATCTTTGACGGTTCCATCCGCAGACCTTCTTCAGACACAATGTGTCCCAAATAGTTAACCTGCGTGCTCAAGAATGTGCACTTTGCAAGGTTAAGCTTCAGCGCGGCGTGGTTCAGTCTTTCCAGGACTTGTCTTAACCGCACCATGTGGGTTTCCACATCTGGCCCGAAAACAACGATATCATCGAGGTATACGAGACAAGATGTTCCCACAAGTCCCTCCAGGACACAGTTCATCAGTCGTTGGAAAGTTGCTGGCGCATTTTTGAGTCCAAAGGCCATCTTGCGGTATTGGAACGTCCGGCCCAGCGTCGTGAAAGACGTCTTCTCGCGGTCCTCTGGTGCAATTGCTATCTGGTGATAACCTGCCGTGAGATCAAGAGTCGTGAAGAAGCGGCTACCTCCGAGAGACTCGAGCGTCTCTGTCAGGTTCGGCAAAGGGTAGGCATCGCTCTTCGTTGCGTGGTTAAGTGCCCGGAAGTCGGTACAGAACCTGTACTTTTGGCTCTGTCCGGGTGGCGTCTTTTTCTTCACCAGTACTACCGGCGCTCCCCAGGGGCTGGTGGAATGCTCGATCACTTCTGCTTCCAGCATCTGGTTGAGCTGCTCCTCAACGATGACTCGTAGAGCGTGGGGCACGGTGTACGGCTTCTTGTAGATTGGTGGATGAGAACCTGTTTCGATGCGATGCACCACTTGCATTGAGCATCCCTGAGCGTCAGGCCGCTGAAACAAGTTCTTGTATTCACTGAGAATACGGGTGACGTAGTGGACATCCTCTGTTGGTAGGTGCTGGAGCTGTTGGTTCAGCACCGAAAGCAGATCGGGAACCGGATCATCCAGGTCCTCAATCGGGAACTCCTCTGACGAGTCGAGAATGGGACAATCATCGGTTACGGGTTCCTCTTTGTTCACAGGTCTCAGCAGGTGAGAAGAATCGAAGGCGTGCGGTCCACTGACGAGCGCAATGCGAGGGCGCATTGGTTGTGCGATATCCGGCATGGGTACAGGTCTGGCAGGCGAGAGATATCCAGTGATAACATCGCTGATCACTATGGATTGGCCGGTCTTGGGGTGTATCAATCCTAACTTCGCAGCTATCCAAGTGGATAGACGCGGGAATTCTCCGAAGCAGGTCTAACCCAAGTAAGTCCAATCCTGAGTGGTCTCGTGCAAAAATCCGAAAGGCATGCGTCAACTTGATAGGACCAATTGTAACCTCTAGGCGTTGTTGTCCTAGGAAAGGCATTGGCTGGCCGTCAGCTCCCCAAGCTTGAATCCGAGTAGGCACGATGGGTACACCAGGAACAGGATGCGTCAGAACGGAGATCTGGGCACCAGTGTCGACGATCAGCACTCTGTCGTGTCCACTTAAGTTGACTTTGATCCGCATCGTTTGCTTGAACGGCGAGTCAACAGCTGGTAAGCAGACGTCGGGCTCTTCTACTATTGGAGTAGAGGTCGAAGGGGTCTCGACGTTCTTCGGTTCCGTCCTAAGGGCGACTGCCTGATGAGGGTTCGGCTCATGCGAGGTACTCGTGAGGGCTAACACCTTTCGGGGTTCTGGTCGTTTACTGGCTTCGTGTTGCATGTAGGATTCGGTTTTCTGAGGGCACTCGGCCTCCAGATGACCATAGTATCCGCAGTAATCGCACATTGGCTCGTCCGAATATTGGCGGGTTTTCACGCGGCACTCCGAATCCTTGTGTCCGTAGAGTCCGCAAAATTCGCAGGGGTAATTCTTCGGATTTTTCAAACAGCTCGCGGGAAAATGTGTCATACTGCCGCAGAACAGGCAGGGTTTGTGTGGCATTCCCATAGCTTTTCGGCGTATCGGTGGAGGACTAGGAGGTCTCGGGATGTTGGGACATCCGGATGCAATGTGTCCGAGTTCTTGACATCGGAAACAGCGTTTGTCTTGCACTTGGATACGGGCGACATTCCAAGGGTCGGAACTGCGAGGTTCTAGAGCATCCTCCAATTGCTCCGCCTTCTTCATGGCTTCTTCTAGAGAAGCGGGAGGATTGTTGACAAAATATCCCGCATACGTTCCAGGAAGACCTTTCAAAAAGGCCTTAACAGACCGTGCTGCTATCCATGTCCGCTTCTGGGTGGCATCCATGAGCATTCCGTCCGCACGCGACGCTTGCGTAGCCGTATGTTGAACTCGCTCGGCGAATTGTCGAAAAGTTTCGCCCGCTGATTTTTGGATTGTCCAAAGCCGCTCGGCAGCTTTCTCGGGGTCGTCTCGTCCGTACCAACGGAGTAAGGCACGTCGTAGTCCTTGGTAGGGCTTGTCTCCTTCAAGCAGATGTCCATTGTCGAGTAGGAAGGTCTTGGCAGTTCCTCTGAGCTTGATCCGTAGTAGCTGTACTCGTAGGTTATCGGCCAGGTCCTTCGTGATTCCGTCGAAAATATCGAAATACGTTCCGATGGACACGGCTTCAATTTCATCAGGATCCCAGGGGTCGATTTCCATAAGCACAGATCGCGGAATCTGCTCGGCTAAGGGCTCAGTTGGTTTATCGCTGAGCGCCAGCTCGAGGCGATTCATGGCCTTCGCGACAGCATCAAGTGCACGATCAGCATCCGACATCATTTTGAAACCAAAGGATTTCCGTTTTTCCATACAGGGAAAGAATAAAATTTAAAAGGGAATGAAACTGAAGGTTTCGATTCCAAATACGCGTTCAAAATTGCGCTTCACACACACGAACACTCGAACGTTTCCGTCGCGCCGCGAGATCGATAGTAGGCCGACAAGCGTGGGGGTGGGCAATTCGAAATCGTATTGGGAATATGGTTGAAAGAACTTAAAAACTACCACCGATAGGTAAGCTCTTTGCCTTCACCAATTTGTACTGCTTTAATTAAATTGTATTCAAAATTATGTATTTAATTAGGGGAAGGTGGTTAAGGGTGGTCTATGGTGGTCAGGCAAAATAAAATCGGCCTGGACAGGTCTTAAGGACACGGTCCCTTGAGGGTGGTCATACAAGGTGAGCAAATATGGTGAGCAAAAGTTACGAAGGTGGGCAAGAGGTGGGCAATGTGGTCTATGACCACCAAACAATTCAAAAGTTAAGATTGGGGGTCAAAGACTACGGACTTCAATATCAAAAAGTTAATGTTTATACTAGGGATTTCGTAAACACTACAACGTGTGTGGGCAAACAAGGTGGGCAACAAGGTGGGCAAAATGAACTATGGTGGGCAACCAAGGTGGGCAAAATCTCTTCTATTTTCTGACAACGGTGGTCACGGGTGGTCTTGGGTGGTACCACAAAGAAACAAGGGTGGTCAATGGTGGTCCACCGAATTATATCGCAAAATATGTTTCAAATAGCAAAATTACAGCTATATACACAAGAAATCAATAAATATGCAATAAAATGTAAGTACCACACGATAAAACCGCTATCCAAGGTTCCTAGAGCCACTCCTTGTTTGTTACTAAGGGGATTTGCAAAAAGGGGTGGGACAAAAAGGGAAATGACCTCCTCTATTCCTTCACGGTTAAAAAGAGGTATAAAAAGGGTCAACAGCTGAGGGCTGAAAAGGGTCGGAATCGGAATCGGGATTTCCCAAGGGTTCAACTACCCTTGTCTTGATGAGGTCAAATACGGTCAAAAAGGTTCGTGACCTGAGGTCGAGAGTCGTTACCTGAGGAATTATTCGCACAAAAATTCTCAACAAAATGGACGTGATTCTACCTTCTTTTTGGGAAAATATTTGCTTCAAGCTACGAACTAGGTGTGGCTTTTCCAACTATCTACCGTATGCAAGGAAATTTCGCTCTACGCACAGGAGGATTCCTGCCGCTCTAAATTTCTAGGAATTCAAGAACCTGAAAAATCTTGCAAGGGTGGGCACAAAATGTGACCACAGCAGACGGATGGTGGTCCAAAATTCAGACCACGGTGGGCACAAAATGAGACCACCGTAAGCAAAAGAAAGACCACGGTGAGCAACTTTTCACTGGGGTGGTCACAGTTCGCAACTGAAATTTACGAGTCAAATCTTTGCGAAGGGTACCTGTACTATTCCGTACAGCACAAAGAAAATATATGCAATGAGTCAATTTCGTGTAAGATGTGTAAAATGTGTGTGTTTGGCACCCTTATGTCAATAACATGCACATTCACATATAATTTATTCTAAGTACTTTTGTTCCAAGGGAACTTCTTTAGACAACTCACTGACACAACAACACTTTTGTTACAAAAATGAATTTACAGAGAGAGACAGCTAAGATCCGCACAAGACAAATGAATTTATTATTTGAAATTTGCAAAATTTGGTAGCTACTGATTTTAGAGCAGTCGAGGCGTGTTATAATTCTGATCAAAGATAGATCTGCACTGCAGGGAACTAACACAAGTTTAGCTCGCAGCGTTTTACAACCTATCCTCACCGCTGACAACAATTGTAACCCCTTTTTCTGATAGGGAACCCTCGGAAGGGAGCACGTTAGGAAGTTAAAAGTATTTCCTAACCAAGTCTTGTGATATTAATTAACTTAGCTGAATGCGGATCTTACTTACCGTAGCTGTCTGAGTGTCTTCTCTGGAGTAGTACTGCCACCACCTACTGAAGTAGTAGGACTTAGTCAGGAGACTAAGTTAGAAAGTTATGATTGAAATAAAAGAATTTACTAGCAAATGACGTTACGTTACTGTTTATGTTTGCAAAATAAAATGAAGTTAATCGAATGAGTTTACTTTACTTGTGTTGTGTACCTGGTCAGTGGGAGTAGTCAAAGAAATATATAAGTACTTCCGTACGTGAAATGTATTACAAAATAAGTATTCATCAACAAAATAAAATGGTATTTGAATAGGTATCTCTCCTACCTATGTAGTCGACTGGAAAGTTAGGAACTATCTCTTGAATAGGTATGCTATCGTGGTGGTCACTGAAGGTGGTCACCAAAGGTGGTCACTGAAGGTGGACACCACGAGGTTTTCGTCAATCACAATTTTACAAGAAATATTAGTTTTGAAACAATTGAAAATAGTACTTAAATCTAAGGGGGGAATTTAGGAAAGGGCCATTCTTAGTCTCTGTCTTTTGGTAGGTATTATAAGCGCCTATATCGCAATCTTCTAAGGAAGGAAAAACACTCTTATCTCTACTATATACAATTAAATGCAGTTCACTCCTACCAGTTGTATGCAGTCCGTGATGGGTAGGCTCGGTCGTCGTCTTCGTCGAAGTCTTGAAGTTGGTGGGCAGTCGGAGGCAGTCGAAGTCAGGTGAAACCAGGAGGTGGACAAATGGCTGGATGGGGGGCCCCAGTCTCGGCAGGCTTTCACTCTCGGCGCAACCACTGTCTCTCAAGGAATGAGGTAGGGGAGAAGCTTCACGGGGGTCCTTCGGTTTTGGAGGGGGCAGGGCGGCGAGAGAGCGCATGCGCGCGGAGTGGGGACGCTGCTGGTGGCGCGCCTGGCGGTAGCGGAGGCAACTCTGTAACTGCTGGCGCGGCCATTGGTGGTGAGCCCGTGGATCGAGAACGCTTTATGGAGGAAGAGGAGGTGGAGCGAACCGTGATCCGGAGTGGCGGGATTCTCCGGTCACAGAGGGATGGTCTCCTGTGAGAATCTCAAATCCCATTAATTGCAGGTTATCGGTAGCTCAGAGGATAAAGTCGCGATTTGAGCTCCTAAGGTCGCGGGTTCGAAACCCAGCCGAGGCTATGTATTTTTTTGATCCAATCACATACACCTACTCACTTAATTTTTCATCCGAATTTGATGAAATTTTCTAGGATTAGCGTGTAGATGGTCCCCTATGAGGGTAGTGAAAGGTACTTAGAGATTGGTGTTTTGAGATTAACTACTTACTATGCATCGGATCATCTATACAATTCGGTTATGGATACGAGGAAGCTATGTGCCACACTCACTTGGCAGACTTTTTTTTTGTAAGCGTCGTATCCTGGTACTCGGTGGCATCAGAGTGGTGAGGTCACCACTGTACAATGATGGTAAGGTGGTCTCCACTACTAGCGCTGCCATCATCACAGTAACCGCAACTACCACCAGGAACCTTGTTACCGACCACCATGGATTCTAGGTCCATGCCGACAACAGCTCTCATAGATGCACATGGACCTGGTCCATGTAGATGCACTGTTGTTGACCATAACAAGCATGGACATGGTAACCTAGAGATACAAGATCTGTTGCATGGACGCATCTTCTTCTTCCATAGCCTCCAGTTCTGAGGCTAATGGATGAGCATGGAATCTTCGTATTACATGTGATGACTCCTTATCACTTTGTCATTGTTATCAAACTGAGCGTTACCTTTGTAAACTGGAAGTTGTAATAAGCACGTACGTGTATTTGTGAAATATTCAAAGTTAAACTTTAGATGTGGTTTCAGAAATATTGTTGATTATCTGATTTATTAGTTTCGCATGAAGAATCGATAGAGCTGTAACTTCAGCAACATGGTAAGCATGCCAAAATTCACTGTAATTCAAATACTTAACGGGGAAATCACCTTGTTTGTATTCTAGCATTCTGGTTTGTTCCAACCCCATAAAAAATATGAATTCGGAAGTACCTACTCGAAATAGATAGTTAGGGACGACTTCCATAGTGAAACCCTTACAGGGAAATTGGAGCGGTACGCGGTTCATGTTCATGCGGTTGCTGCACAGCAGTAAGAAGAAATTTTCGAAAAAATATAGTATTTAGCAGAAGGTTGCGCCAAAGGGATGCAGGGTTTCTTTGGTAGACCTATTTTAAGTATGTAAATAGGAGTTAGTATAAATGATATTCCAGAGTAAACTGCAACAACAAACTGCAGTAATCGTGTGAGTTAAGTAAGTACATACTTCTGCAAGTAGGTAACTATTTATAATTTGTTTATCAAAAACTTCATAGGTTAGTAGGTAATCGAAGAAAAGTAGGTAGATGGATAGTCCTTGTACTTACTACTTGGCAGTCCACCATCATGTTTTCATTATTGTGCATTTCACTGTTTCAGTCTGCTCTCTTCAACTTCCAAAGTCTCCTATCGGTGATTCTTCTCCTAATTTGTACCTGTTCGTACATACGAGCTATCGTGCCAGCCATTCTCGATCGTAATAAAACCGGGTATGTAATAAGTAATTATAATATTAACTACTACTTAAAATTAACTAAAATTACTTAATTAAAAATTAACTACTTAAATTAATGGAACGCACTACGAACATCAGCAAAGCGAAAAAATTTAACACTTACAAAAAAAAAAAAAAAGAATTGAGCAGGTGAGGTATTTATGACTAATTATCACGATTATATATTATTGGTGATTTTTGCCTGCGGAAACAGGAAATTGAGGTTCGGGGACGTCGAATTTCTCATTATTTTGCTCGTGTTTAGTTAGAAAGTGTTAGTTTTTAGTGTGTTAGTGTTTAGTTTAGTTAGAAAGGGGTTTGCTTGGGTGTTGAAATACAACTTTCGTTGCCAAATTTTCTCAAATCAAGTAGCAGTCAGTCAGATGGAAGAATCAAATTTCCCGGTATCAAATCTTTATTCAAAATTCGGAGTAGTAAAACCAATATCTATAAATAATATAACGTCATTCAAGTATAATTGTAATTTTGCAATTTAATTTATGGTAGGGTAGGTAGGGGTAAAGGTTTGCATGAGGCGAAGGTTCTCACGGAAGTTTGAAAATGACTGGTAAGAGTTTTGGGGAGAATCAGGAAGTGCACTTGTTTACTTCAAGTCAGTTGCCTCGAAAAACCTCAGTGAGTCAAACACCGTCTCGTTTTGAAAAAATGAGCTGCAAATCATTGCTCAAAGGTTTATTATTTTCTGTGTAGATCAGCCTTCTGTATAGATCACTGGTTCTCCATCAATAGCACCTACCACCATCTGTATTCTCCCTTGACCTTCCCTCTCAAATTTCAGTTTCCTGCGTTCAATAGGATTGAAAATGGCTTCGGAGCTCACTCAGCTGATCAGTAATCTGAAGAGCGAAGGAGATCTCCTCGAATGCTGGAGACGCCTGGAAGAGCAGTTCCATTCAATAGGAGTAAAAATGGTTTTGGAGCTCACTCAGCTGATCAGTGATCTGAAGAGTGAAGAAGATCTCCTCGAATGCTGGAGACGCCTGGAAGAGCACTTCCATTCAATAGGAGTAAAAATGGCTTCGGAGCTCAATCAGCTGATCAGTAATCTGAAGAGTGAAGGAGATCACCTCGAATGCTGGAGACGCCTGGAAGAGCAGTTCCATTCAATAGGAGTAAAAATGGTTTTGGAGCTCACTCAGCTGATCAGTGATCTGAAGAGTGAAGAAGATCTCCTCGAATGCTGGAGACGCCTGGAAGAGCACTTCCATTCAATAGGAGTAAAAAAGGCTCTGGAGCTCACTCAGCTGATCAGTGATCTGAAGAGTGAAGAAGATCTCCTCGATTGCTGGAGACGCCTGGAAGAGCACTTCCATTCAATAGGAATGAAAATGGCTTCGGAGCTCACTCAGCTGATCAGTGATCTGAAGAGTGAAGAAGCCTTTGAGCAATGATTTGCAGCGTTTTTTACCCACCAACATTTTTTTTACCTACCAACTTTTTTTTACCTACCAGCTAGGTACTACCTACCACACCATACTGCTTCACACCTTCACAATCAAGTTTATTAGAAAGAACTAAACGCTTCAAACTCGATTGGAAAAATAGAAAGCTTCGTATGGAAATTTGATTACTGGTTACGCAGGAGGGAAAACTGTATACAAATCGAAGAAATGAACAGCGATCGCATTTTAGTCCGATAAAATTTGAATGGAGATTAGACCTCTTTTGCGATTCACACTCATGATTCTGTTTTATCGATGGAAAACCTTCAAGTACTCGTAGGGACCGAACGGTTTGTCCTACAGAGCTCCGGGTGGTCTCAAAAATTTTTAAAAATTCAATACTATTTAAAATTGGTGAAAAAACGATACCTTTATTTCGAGAGTTTTCGACCTAGGGCACTCTTGAAAATTTCAACCCTTAATTTTCACCCCTTAGAAGTGACCTACACCAACCAAAAGCTTCGCGGCACAACTAGACCCCAAATGGAGCCCATATGCCAAATTTGAACCAAATCGGTCCAGTGTTGCTAAGAAAAGTGCCGCGTACGGCGTACGGCGTACGGCGTACGGCGTACGGCGGACGGACGGAAATTTTTTTATTCGATTTTCGTATTCTACGTACCTTGAAACGTAAAACATCAAATTTTGAGGGGGGGTTAAAATTTTTTTTTTCTTGCTCGATTCCAAAGGCTTATTATTGAAAATAATAAACCAAAAATGAAATTAAGTGTATTTTTGACTTTTTTGATGTAATTTTTCGAAACTTTTCATGATTTTTCAACACCGCACATAGGTGCAGACAGCTTTGGGCGTATTTTTGCGGGTGTGAGGAGTAAATACAACTTCAAATCCGACAATGAGTTCTGGGATTTTCACAAGTACAATATCGAGGATTTGTTAAACACCGAACCCCTCGTGATGGGGCAAAAGTTTGCAGGTTCATGAGGTAAAGGTTCTCATTGAAACCTACTAAGGTTTTTTTTTTTAATTTCATTTTTTTCAGGGAAAGCCATAAAGTTGGTGTTATGATATATAATGTTAAAATTTGTAAGTTATAATCTCGGAAAGACAACAACTTGTTGTAAAATCCGCACAGTTTGGAGTGAAAAAATTAATTTGTTTGCTACAAGACAACTTTTCTGAAATTTTATTGTTTAGAATTGTGTCTGTGCTTACGAGAATTTATTGAATGGGAATTTTAAAAAGTTATGATTCCTTAAGGAAATTTAATCTGCCTTTTAATGTTTTTTTAAAATTTGCTGTGAGACCAATAGTTGAGAAAATATGGTTAGTTTTGGAAAAATAATAACGATTTCTCATAAAACACGGATTCTGCACTTTTTCCCTTACTCTTGAGAATCGGACGTGGGTGGAGAGGAACTTTTTTGTTTCATTTAAAGTGCACAAAAGCTTTTGTACTCTTGTCACTAGCCACCCTGCATAGTATTAGTGATTTATATTACGATTTTGTTCTAGATTTTTGGGGACTTTCTGGAAATGCGCTCGGATCGGTGAAAGGAAGAGTCCCTACGTTGCCGCCTGTTGCGTACTGATGGCCGTCAGCATATTGTTTTGGACTTGAGTGAGATAAGCACGAAGTTTTAACGTAAAACCATTCTCAATTTACTCGATGATTTACTCAATAATCAATGAATTGTCACATTCATTGGCGTTTGAAATCTTTAAAGTCATATACTAAGGCAACAACCCGTATGTTTCATAACTAAATAAAAATTATTATATATTTTACCAAAATCCACAATTTGTTTTGCCCTTTTGTAAAAAAAAAAAAAAAAACGTTACAAATGATTTATTTTAGGAAAATAGATTCTAAAAAAAGCGATCCCGCCCTTGTAATGAAACAAATAATAATAATAATAAACATAATGGGGAGGACGCCCAGGACTCACCTGACGTCGGTCCTAGGGAAGATGAGGAAGGTGGGGGTGGGAGAGAGGGATGAAGGGAAGTGCCTCTATAAAAGGACCACCAGTTCGAATATGAGCCAAGCGGGACACGAGTGGTGATACCACTGAGTACGCCTACCGAGATGCCCAACTCAAGCAACTTCGTGGAACTTTTCCCGCACCACACCCTGCGCCACGACAAGGTTGCAGCCATCACCCTGATGATGTTGGGCGCCACTCCTTTTGGCTCCGACACTGCTTGCCGTAAATCATTTGTTTCATATTTCCTACCAACCATAGGTACTACCTACCTACTATACCTTCACACTCAAAGAAACGAATAGCAATCGCATTTTGGTTACCTAAAATTTCAACGGAGATTAGACCTCCTTGGTTATTCACACTCCTGATTCTGATTTATTGTAAGTCCGACCCTCAAGTTCTCATAGGGAGCGAACGGTCTGTCCTACAGAGCTCCGAGTGGTCTCTAAAAATTCAATACTATTTCAAATTGGTGAAAAAACAATACCTTTATTTCGGGGCTTCGGGTCAAAACTAGAGCCCATATACCAAATTTCATCAAAACTGGTCCGTGGTTGCTAAGAAAAGTGCCATGTAGTACAGCGGATGGACAGACAATTTTTTATTCGATTTTCAGATTCTATATACCTTGAAAAGTATCTCCATATCTATCCAACAAATTTTGAGGGGGGGGGGGGGTTAACTTTTTTTTTCTTGGTCAATTCCAAAGGTTCATTATTGAAAATAATAAACCAAAAAGAAAAAATGGAACAATAATAATTCGCATTTCTCAAAAATTCTAGTTCGTTGATCTTCCACTATAGGTCTGCCACAGAAACTTTGCATTGCTTTGGCGCATTCTTCTGGAGGACATAGATCTACTTATCTCGTATCATCAAGCAAATTCCCACGCGTACAATAAATTTTCGTGAATTTCTCGCTTTAAAAGTGACATGGTTCCCCTCCTACTGCAGATTGAAGAGCATTTCCGAAATTGAAATTCTGTGGCACTACACGAACATCAAATTTCTCACGGCTCCAATATCCGTGTCAAGGTTTCACCATGGAAGGTTGACTCGATCGTTATAGTTCGCGGATCCGCCACCTAGAGGCGCCACACGGATGCAAAGTTTCTGTGGTAGACATATAATTAGCTGATCAAGCATGAGTCCACCTTTTCTGATTTTTCAACAACAAAGTATCTATACTATGGCTAGGACGCACTATCTAAGTATACTAGGACTTTATTTATGTGTTTCTTGCCATAACCACTGGCATACATGTCAAAACTGGGTTCCCTGGCGTAAGTAGGTGGTACTCTGTTATCTAATTTTTTAGTTTCTTTGCTCTGCTGTCTCCTTTTGGACTCTTTACAGTTTCATGTTAGGTTTCTCCTCAACAATTGATAGTGAGCTGTTACAATTTTACAATAATATGAATATTAGACTCAACTAATAAGCAAAGGTGGGAGGTGTTCCGAGCTGACCACATGTGTGCCTGGTGAATGACCTGGCTGGGGACACCTGGGCCTCCACCCCCCTTCACTCTGAGGCAGTTGTATTAATACCCAGCTCGAGAAACCTCCTCCTCCATTCACATCCAATCTTCCCACTAAATCTGACATGATCAACTAATTCTTACCTTTCGCCTTTCTCAATCAAACTCACCTTCACCTTGCAATGAGAAATTTCACCATGTCGGAATCTCCAATTTTTGACCTCAAAATCGGATTCAGCACCTCAAAAAACCAACAACGGCAAACTTTCAGCCCATTCTTCCTAATTTACAAATAAACATAACAGTGTAGAAAATGTGAACGTTTAAAAAAACCGGGAGGATGCCATCAACCAGAAATAGTTCATGAATGGCCGCTTGAAGCGCTGAGATCGTGAAATCTCACTTTGTATAAGTCCTCACTTTGTCCTCAGAGGCAACTTTTCACAAAAACAGTCAAGATCGAAATCGAAGAACTGAAGAGAAAAAATAGATAAATCAAGATGGGGAAAATGAGGTTTTTCCTGTTTTTGTTTAATAACTTTCCTCTTAGACAATACGATTTTGTTGTTCCATCGGGCAACAATGGGAGGGGACGGCGATTCAAACAGCCAATCAGCGAGCGTTTCCGCTTCACGTTGAAGAGGGCAGTTTTTCCTGTTATTTTTTGAAATCATAAATTTTGAATGCCTCCCAAAAATAACAGGAGACTTATTTTCCTAAATCAACCCGATTTTCATCTATCCCACACCATCAACTATTCAGGAAAAATGCAAACAGAATACGGTGAAATTCCTCATTGCTATGGGTTGTATTACATGCCGGATAATCTCTCCTAACCGCCTCACCCACATCTATTAATTGTGTTAATAATTGATAACTTGTTAACAGTTAACACCTAACTTTATTCCTCCGATAAACTCCTCTATCAATCCTTCTTTTTTATTATTCTCACCTGAGTTGGTTCCAATGAAATGTCAGTTTGGAAAATTCAAATTCAGTCAAAAAATTCTTATTCTAAATTTATGAACATAGTTGGAAATAGAGTTGTAACGTGTGCCATTACTTGAATCCTTATTTATCGCTCCATCGACGATTGAAGATATAATTTATACTTCAAATAATTCAACATACTTTGGTACCTACCTACTCTATCAAATGTTTAAATGAAAGCTTCCCAAATATCATCAACATTTAGACTTATGAATGATGAGTCTAAGCTTGGTTACAAATTAGTATGTTTACAAGAAGCCAAATAACCAAACCGAATTCAACGTTCTTGTCATTTTCTCATTATTACCTTGTTGATTTTGCGGGGTAGTGATTTCGGTAACTTTTCCAAATGGCGTCCATTCCAGCGAGCGAAACAGCCTCCAGGATGTCCACTGACGTGAAGGTAGACTCCAAGGTTGAGGGGCTTTTCAACACTCTGTCCACTAATGGACGTGAAGTCGAGCTCCAAACCTTCATCGAGAGACTACACGTTGCTGGGTTGATGGACCAGCGAGATCAGCGACTGAAAGTCATGAAGAAAATAATTTCTGACATCGGAGGGCGCGGAAAATGTTTTTACGGAGTCAAACTGGATTTACAAGGGTTCGCCAGGCTGGTCGATTTGGACAAGAATCTCATGCTCAGAGCGTTGGTCAATAATTTGGTGATACCCGATTTTGAGGATTTCATACAAAAAGTTAACTACTACTTTGAAATTCAAAAATCCAATATCACAGGGCATGTACCAGAAGATCCTTGTCCTTTAGATAAGATTAACGAAGACGCTTGGTGTGTAGCTATTTGTACAGTTGATGGTCAGAGGTGTTTCTTTGGAGACCACGATTCGAAGTTTTGCTTGAAAGGACTAGTCAAACCTTTGTTGATGGGATTTGCTTTAAAAAAATTGGGTATTGAGTCCGTTGAAAAAACTGTGGGTCATTTTGGCACCCACGAATCTTGCGACCTTCTGTGTTTTGACGACAAAAGAAAACCAATTAATGGCATGGTTACGAGTGGACACATTGCCCTTTGCTGCCTCTTGTTTGGTATGGAGAAAAAAGAATGTCTTGCAGGGCAATATCAGGAGTTTTCCGAATTTTTAAGTAACTTAGCAGGAGGAGAATTCACCCAAATGAATACTCACAAAGTTATGAAGGAAAAACAGGAAGGTGACAGAGCGCAGTCTATTGCGCATTTTCTTAAAAGTCTTCATGTGTTGCCAGACAACTGCAATATTGAACAGGGATTAGAGCTCTACTTCCAAAGCAAGTCGATCGAAGTTAATTGCGAGAGTTTGAGTGTTATGGCTGCAACGCTCGCTAATTCCGGCATAAATCCTATCACTGGAGAGAAAATATTGAAACAGAAGTTCGTTAAGTATGTGCTATCAATGATGTTTAGTTCAGGAATGTGTGGATACTCGGGGAACGTACCTGTAACTTTGGGACAACCAGTAAAGAGCTCTACATCTGGAGGTGTTATGCTTGCTATTCCCGGGCTCATGGGCATTGCTGCGTATGGACCTAGACTCGATGATAACAAAGTGAGTGTGAGGAGTTTAGGATTTCTGGAGCACTTCATCAATGATATAGGATACCACCCCTACCAGAAGATGTCCGATAGGCTGTTGAGGAAGTTCCCTACGAGGCAGGTCGTGGTGACTCAGTGCAATCGCTGGTGTGAGCTATTTTCAGCTGTCGTGAGTGGAAATCACGTCGGAGTCGTTCGTATTACTGAAAACCCGGACGTCGCTTATATTACGGACTCTTACGCCAGGAACGCCCTGCATGTCGCTGTGGCTCAAGGTCAGGTGGAAATCGCCAAGTACCTCTGTGAGAAATTCAGCAATTTAACTCTCGGTAAAGACAGGTGGGGTCGCAAACCCATAAATTATGCAAATCCTACTCACTATCAGTTGATAGCTAAACTCCGTGAGTGGGAGTCGTTGTTAGGCGAACGCCCCATTGACGGGACTGGTGATTCAAAACGAGACAAAGTGAAAAAATGATACGATGCTCGCCCTGGTGAAAAATCTTGTAAATTAAAGTCCGATGAAGCACTGATATACTTAACATGGTTTAATTTAATATTTATGAAATAATATGGGCTTTTAAACAATAAAAGTCCTTTGTTACTTCCAATCACTTATATTTGAGGAGAGCTTTTGACAACCCAAGAGGGCAAGATTGCTGTGTACAGCCCAAGTAGTCACTACTCAGGAATCTTGTGCTCTTACTGTTGGATTGACAATAAACCAGAGGGCTGTCGAAAGCTCTCCTCAAATATAAGTGATCGGAATCAACAAAGGACTTTGATTGTCCAAAACCACAACATTATTTTACACTGAGAAAAGGAGGGTTGTTAGGTAAATATTTATTCACAACTGAGAAAAGGAGGGTTTTAATTAGATCATCTAGGCGATAAGTTGTATGGATTTTTCGTTGACCTGGAATCAGCGTTTGACAACCCTACTTGTTCTTCAAGCTGTTAGCTCTGGGAATTTCGAACAAATGGTGATGGAACCTATACTCGGAAACATCCTCGGCCTGTGGAGGGTGCAGAACAAAGTACTTCAATGTGTGGACTGAAGTAAAGCAGGGATGACCCCTCTCCCCTAAGTCGTTCTCAGTATTCCCAAATGATTTGGTTGAGGAGCAAATTTAGGGTGTAAAATCTGGGAATCTTGTTGTAGGGGTTTGGTGTATGTTGAAGACCGACACGGAAGTATACTCTAGCCGAAGGGTATTCAACCTCCGTTGTGAACTCTATTCCCTGTGCAACAGTCGCCAGAGAGAAAATTTCGGATTTTTTTTTTAAATTAAGAGGTCTTTAATGAGTTGATTCACAAATTCCTTCCACCGCGACCTAACGAGGTCTACTGTGGAGTACCTCCAGGCTATATTAGCCTTCTAACAAGGGTTTACTAAACATCCCTTCTCCCCATTTCTTAGCAAAGCAGAGAAAATCGGTGTAGGTCACCTTAGAGATGGTGTCAGGAGCGAGGACATCACTTCCGGGGATTGTGTATCTAGCTCGACCCAATGCTACAAGTAGCACGTGATGTGTTCAGCATCATCCGTTTCCATATCGCAGAAGCGACAAATGTCCGTTGTTAGTCTGCCTATTTTCTTTAGGTAATATTGAAGTGGGCAGTGACCTGTTAACAGACCCACGAGTATTCTGACGTTCGTTTTAGGCATAGGCATGAGTTAGCCCGTTACTTCGAGAAAGTCTCAAATAGTTTTGCCTGTCTCACACCAGGGAGGTTCTGCCAGCAGAACTCGTTCATTTCTTTCCCAGTTGTTAACCACGTTCTGTAAGCAGCTTTTGGTGGTTCCCAGGATCGGTGCTGGCCCTATTGGCAGGACTCTGGTCCTCTTTTGGCTAGACAATCAGCAATTTCGTTACCGTCATGTCCAGAAATACAGAGAAGGGTGACCTGATTGTTGTCGGCCTCAGATTTGAGGGTATTCAGGCATCCCCAGGCCAGCTTAGAACTTACAATATATGAAGCAATGGCCTTCAAGGCACTGACTGTTTGACAAAATGTATACTTTTGCTCCATTGAGATGTTTATTCAGCACACAGTTGAATTTCAATGACCTCTGCCTGAAATGGTGGCATTCGTCCCGAGAGACTACGCGGCTGGGCGGAGGACCTTTAATGCCTATGCCAGATCTGAAGACCGACATGGAAATATACTCCAGCCAAAGGCTATACAACCTCCGACGTGAACTCTGTTCCCTGTGCAACAGCCTCCAGAAAGAAAATTTCGAAATTTAGGTTGTGGTCCTTTGGAAAGCTCACACCCACGCGTGGTGAGGCATTATAAATGCTAAATGGTGACGGCTGGTCTCACCTGGTGTTATTTTGTAGAACACCCTACGATTAAAACTCATAAGGTTACGGTTAAAGTTCTTTTTAAAGTTAAAATTTTTATTAGATTTTTGGATTCTACGTCTTGAAAGGTAAACCAACCAATTTTGAGGGGGGGGGGGGGGGGTTATACGCGGAAGCATGTTTTCACTTTTCAAGGTTGAAAAAGAACATGTTCTCCGAAATCAAAATTTCCACTCGCGTTTAGGGTTTTGGGCCTTCCTAAAAATTTTTGGTTCCGTGTCTGTCTGTCTGTCATGAAATCCTTGCCACAGCCATAACTTCTACAATTCTCATCCGATTTCGATGAAATTTTCAGTGATTGTGCCGGTTGATGTGTTGATGGTCCCCTATGAGGGTAGTGCAAGGTACTTACTTAGAGATTGATCTTTTGAGAGTAACTACTATGCATCGGATCAGTTATACAATGGGGTTATGGATACGAGGAAGCTATGTGCCACACCCACTTGACAGACTTTTTTTCTTGGTGGATTCCAAAGGTTCATTATTGAAAAGAATAAACCAAAAACCATGTCGTAAAGTTTATTTAATTTTCTCAAAGAGATTAATTTATTTTGTTTTGATTTTATAAATTTAATGTTTTCCTTTTTCTTCGCATTTGTTGAGAATCGATCTTAGTTTTCGATTCTCCGTTTGAAGTTTGAGTAGAGATTCATTTCGTTCTTCATTCGTGTTCGTTCTCGGAGGTTGAAGATAGATGTGTTCTCAAGAAATTCATGTTCTGTACGTTTTCAACTAATTATGTTGCCGAACCACGCAGGTCAAGTGAACCACCCATTCCCGACCTCCCCAAATATAATTTATTTGGGGCTCTCTGAAGTTCGGCTAGTCGACGGAAGTCGACATTTCGACCTAAAAATCGAAAAAAAAACTACTAAAAATTCGACTAAAAATTTGAAAAAGATTTGAAGTTTTAAAATTCAAATAATCTGTTCATGTTTGAAAAGCTTTATAGATATTTTTTACTGCATTTCGCCTTTGTTTGGATGTTTTCCATGATATTCCTAAGGTGTCAATGTATTATAGGTGTTCCAAAAAAGTCTTTGTATGGTTTTTATAATTTTTAAATTCAAAAAAGCTTTTTTAAAAAATTATTCGGCGGCCGAAGTTACAATATAATTACTACTTCTTCGTTTTTAATGCATTTTTCATAGGTGGCCGAAGTTGGAGCACAACGGTACCTAACTTCGGCCACACTTCACATTTTTTAAAAAGGCCAAAGTTGTGATGATTAAAAAAAATATAGTGACATCCTATTGAGCAGATCTGCCGCCATCTAAATTATTTTTTTCAGATTTTTACTCATATATTTGACTTTGAATAAACTCAAAAAACCTCCAAAAGTGGCCGAAGTTGGGTACATCTACGGTACCTATTAGGCTCAACTGTAAGGATGATGAGAGACAACTCAATTACTGATAAAGAGTAATAATATTTATTTATAGCTATATTAAAGCTCAAATGTGATTATTTGGTAACCTTAATATGCACAATAATACAGTTCACAATATATCACTTAGAAAATAATGTCTCAGTAAAGTACTATGTACCATAATAACATTAGAAAACTCATTACATAAATATACATGACAACTCTAATTGAGCCGTTGTTTTTAAAAAATTCTATGTACACATCAAAATATTAATCTATACAAAATAATATTACCTAGCACTTCTCTTAATATACAATAACCACCTTCCGTATGTTTACTATTTAGCCAGGGATAAACCATTTCGTACAATATTGGGAAGAAGGAAGTTTCGGATAAAAAAGTTGATGAAAATTCGAAACAATAATTTTCAAATTCTCACTCTGCGCTGTGGCAAAGGGATCGTACCGAAATTTTCTTGTTTAGAAGATTTCCATCTAGTTTGGAGATTGGGAGGAAGGAAGTACCTGACGTGAAACAAATGAGCAGACTTTTTGTTAGAAGTTTCATAATGTTTCAAGATATGTAAAATTTGTACGTTTCAGTTGGTAGGAAAACTCTTTTATTAGTTACTTGCAATATAAAAGACAAGAACGTCTTTTGCTATTTATTTTTAGCCAGCAATCAGGAAAAAATGTCTAGTAGGTGTTCACCGAAAGAAACCTATAACCTATATCATCTATGGCAAGAAAAGAATCGATGAATCCAAAATTGAGATGAGTACTGATGACAACACATTTTGCTGACACCTTTAGCTTGGCCACACGATTGATGTCGAACTCTTCAGCTGGTCGTCATTTTGCACTTATTCTGCCAATGTTCGTAAGATACTACCGGATCTATGCAATTATTTCCCTAACTAACTCGTATTCTTCCTTCTTCTTTTGAATTCAGCAAAACGCAATATCCCATCTCGCGTTGAGTTTCGAAATAATACTAACGATACATATATACATTTTTGAAACGTAACAAATATGAACTACAACTATGTTTGTACTGTTTGAATAGACAACGAAGACAGATAGTCCGTTCTTGTTTTCCTCCTTCATTCAATATTTATTATAATCATTAATAAATTTATAAATTAAAACAAGTAATTTTCTGAGCATCAAACGTAATAAGCTAAAACACCGGTATAAATCGTGTTATAAACAAGTTTTGAAGGGATGCACCTAATTACACAAATCCTCTGTGTATCCAACTCGTTTGAGTGTCCCTATCACGCCCTTTTCAAAAAGTCGTACCTATTTATTGTATACTCGTACATTAATTTTTAGTGAATTTTGGTTGATCGTTATCAATAATAAACCTTTAGGAACGAGCGAAATCCCCAATTTTGAGGTATAACAACTCATATTATGCCAATTTTTGAAGGTTTAGTGGTAGTTGTGTGAGATGGATGTTCATAATTGCAAACGACAAGGCATGGTTTGAAGGTAGTTTTGGGACTATACAGGGTGTCTACACTTTCGATGGGCATAACTTCAGGGATCGATTCTACAAGGTAATTCCAACAAAAAATGTCTCTTAGCAATTTTTTCTTAACCCACTCAAAATGCCTTTTTTCTCACTTCAAAGTTTTTTTTCGCGTTTTCTACCTTACTTCATTAAAACTGTCATAACTCCTGTTATTTACCAAGTAAATTCAAATTCGAGGATATCGTTGGAAATAGCGTTAAATTTTTAAGTTACCCAGTGTAAAACCAAAATCATTTAGCAATAAACCATTTCGAAAAAATCAAGGCAAATAGCAAACTTCAATTTTTTTTCTCGAAATACGACTCTTTTTAAATCGAAGTTTTTACTCTAAATCCCTGCCTATTTCGATGGGCGCTCTTCGGGTAAAACATGCTAAGATTGTCAGCTTTCCAACGGTATATAGATTTTTCTTTTTAAAATCCATATTGGAGGAGTAAATCAAGTTCGAATGCAAGAAAACGTGTGTTTTACAAGAAAATTCAGTGTTTTAGGCGGTGTTCGATCTCTAGATGACTTGACGAGTTTGGTATCATTTCCTACGTAATTTTTTACGCTGAATCCAATACTTAATAATTCTGACTGCTAGAAAGTGGATTTTTCGAGATTTCGTCGATTTTTTTGATTGATGTTTTTATTGAGTAAAAATGTGTTACTTTATGCTCACTACCATATCTAAAAATAATGAGCATTTTATGCACGAAAATCGAAGATTTTTCACACTTTTTAGCTGTCAGAATCATTCGGAAATATCACTATTGGATTCAGCGTGAAAAATTACACAGGAAATGATGCTAAACTCGTCAAGCCATCTTGAGATCGAGGGGGACCATAAACCGCTTAAAACACTGGATTTTCTTGTAAAACACACGTTTTTTGACATTCAAACTTCATTTACTCTTCCAATTTGAATTTTAAAAAGAAAAATTGATAGACCGTTGGAAAGCTGACAATTTGAATATGTTTTTTTCCGAAGAGCGCCCATCGAAATAGCCAGAGATTTGAAGTAAAAACTTCGATTTAAAAAGAGTCATATTTCGAAAAAGATTTGAAGTTTGCTATTTGGCTAGAAATGGTTTATTGCTAAAATATCGTGGTTTTACACTGGGTAGCTTGGAAATTTAACGCTCTTTCCAACGATATCCTTAAATTTGAATTTACTTGGTAAATAACAGGAGTTATGGCAGTTTTAATTCCGAAGGTCGAAAACGCGAAAGAAAACTTCGAAGTTAAAAAAAAGGCATTTTGAGTGGGTTAAAAGAAAATTGCTAAGAGACATTTTTCGTTGGAAATACATGGTAGAATCGAACCCTGAAGTTATACCCATCTTAAGTGTAGACACCCTGTAGAAATAGAATGATCTTTGCAGGCGGAAACTATCGATAGTACTATATATAGTACCTATATACTATATATATACGAGTAGGTACAATTGTATTGCATAATAATTACATTTTTCTGAACTGCTTGAAATTATTCCTGATGTTGGACTGTCTTTCTGCAGTTCCACAGTACGTACTTGGCACCTACTGAAGCACCAGCTGACTTGAGCACTCTGTCTTAGTAGAATGATTTAGCCTATAACTATACCAAGTCTAGAATAGATGGTGTACCTACTTATTTCTTCTGATAGGTAGGTATACCCTATGAGGTCCTCAGTTTGAGTTTGTAACATCAAATTTTTGTCGGTAGCTAAGCTTGCATTTTGATGTAGTACCTCATGGCTGTTACAGCCATTTTCCTTGCAACTGAATCCTTGAAACTTTCCATTAAGAGGAAGTGACCACAACAAAGGGTAAAGGCACTGACAACAAATTGACGGATTTTCTACAGTAGATAGATGGTTACCTACTTTCCTTATTTCCAGTAAAGTCTTCCGTATTGAAGTAAAGTGTTTTTCTTCTCCGTTTGTTTCTTGGTAGCACTGTGTTGATGTTACCCTGAAAAGGTTACTTTGTTCAACTAAAAAATATTGATTCTTTTAACCCATTGCCGGCCAATGATGCGTTTTCGCATCGTCATATTTATGAATTTTTAGGAATTGAAAATATTGGAAAATCGTTGTAGATTAATTTTTTCTCGTTTATACTGTTCCTAAACTGCTCAAGAAAATTTTGCTTCAACATTCAGGAACTCATTGCAAATTTAGAGAATTTTTTGAAAAATAGGCCTTTTTGATGGTCTGGAGGAGCTTTGACCTTGTGGAATTTTTCGTTACGTTGGAGAAGGAACAATACTTCTCCTCTCTCGACCCTGAATGCTTGGAATGGTGTAGAAGCCAAATACATTCAAAACAAAAAATAAATAAATACCTACTGGCATTGGTTGTACAACGACGAAAATCGACGAATGCGAAAACGCACCTTTGGTAGAAAACACTTTTGTTTTGAAATTTATTGAAAATTTTTGAGCTTCATTTCATGTTCATACATTCTTAAATATAATGTTTTTACATAAAAATTTCAACTTTTAAATTTATTTCTACCCTTGGCCGGAAATGGGTTAAAAGCGCATTTCTGTTAAACTGTGTTCGTGTTGATCTAATAAGAGCAGTAGTTTTTCCCAACGTTTTCTCTGTAAATCATAAAAGGTTATGGGCCCAGCACGCTTCCACTGCGAAAAAGAAGAAATTTTCAGTTTAGAAAATCCGTCAATTTGTTGTCAGTGCCTTGTGGTCACTTCCTCTTAATGGAAAGTTTCAAGGAATTAGGAGGTGAATGTATCTACTCACCAATCTCTCTATGATCTACATCATAATGGGAGCTTTATCTATGAAAAAATGCTTTGAATAAAAGTGTATGTTACATATATTCTTGGGTGGGACTATCCTTTTTTTCAAATAAATTGAGGGTGAGACAAATGAAGTCCTTTGTGTTCTTTGTCACAGCTTTTTATTCTGGGGAGCTTTCAACAACCCTCTGGTTGTTATCATCAGCCCAAACAGCAAAAAATGTAGAGTCCTTGTGGGGGGCACAACCAGACAACTACTGTGCATGTTACAGTGACTAATAACCACAGAAGCATTACCTAATACTTGAACTATCTTGAAACCTAAAATTTCAACCCCAAAACGGATAATAGTAACAACTCGTCATCATCCACGATTATATATACCTGTCCAAAGTAAATTGAATGGGAATATTGTCGGTCCTCGATATCAATCAAAGAAATTCTGCATGAAAAGGAACTTGAGTTTCGTTCAAGGTTAGTTAAACTCGACTCTTCACCTTAGAATTTCAAATCATCATAATTTAGGTACCTTCGACGATAAAGGAAGACAAGAAGTTATGTCGGTAGCACCCCAACACTTCAACAAGTTGGGTTGTTTTCGTTTTACATTCAATTTCAGGGGAGTTTGAAAGGAGGGGAGTCGGAGCCCATTACAGGCAAACCTCAACGGAAGCAAGAACAAAACTCTAAGCACCTTTTCCAAGTAGCTCCCACCTCTGGCGAATGGAATATTGAACATGCACAATTCATAGCCGCGAGTGGGTCATAAATTCGTAGTCTGCTACTTGGGTGTGGCAACCAACTGCGGTAGCGGCGGTTACAGTCACCTCGTCTGACAGGTCCTTATCCCCATTTCTTTGTTTTTAACTGTTCGGAGCACACTCGCAGACTCGTCGCTCTTGAGGAAGCTGATTCAGCATTTTGTAACCTCCAATCGAGGGAGCAGACAATCATAACGAATGGCTTACTGGTTTTTGGGGCCGATTATCAGTCTGAATTGCTTCTTAAGCTTCGTGGTAATCGAACGGTGCTGCTGATTCCTATGTGTTCTATTCGAATCCTTCTCGCATCTTATAATCACTATAGCCGTTTCTACAATCACAATCCCATTTCGTAACCTGCAATTTCGGAAGCTGACAACCAAGAGATTAGTTGATTCGCTTTTAGACGTAATTTGGTGCAGCATAGGTTGATACCTGTAGGTTAAAATACAATTTAGGTCTTGAAAATGCTCCCAGCATCTTACAAGCTATGCAGGGTGGTCATCCCATTGGAAATAGCACAATTTTTGTCACCAGATTTTGAAAACATTAGTTTTGTTTAGAAAACATTTTGAGTACATTAAGGGGGTCTCAGTCGGTCGCCATTCATTCCTCGTTCCTGGTCAGTATTTCTCTAAATTGAAGGGGCAAAAACTTTAAAAGTTGTACCCAAATTTTAAACTTTCAAGGATATTAGAAATTCATTAGTGCATGGGCCTGGGGAATTAAAAAACTGAAAGATTGCCGCTGGAATCATCAAAATCGAACAATAATTGCCAGAGAAAAATGGGGAAAACCGTTTATTTAGTAATGTGTTTCCCATTTTGGTTTATTATTTTCAATAATGAACCTTTGGAATCGACCAAGAAAATTTTTTTTTTTTTTTAACACCCCCTCAAAATTTGATGGTTTACGTTTCAAGGTACGTAGAATCCAAAAATCGAATAAAAATTTGGCCTCAAAGATTGCCCCGAAGATTTTGGTTGATGTAGGTCACTTCTACGGGTTCAAAAACGAATTTTGAAATTTTGAAAACGCCCTAACTCAAAAAATTTCGATATAAAGGTATTGTTTTTCCTTCAATTTAAGATTCTATAGAATTTTTAGAGACCACGCGGAGCTCTGTAGGACAAACCGTTCACTCCCTACGAGAATTTAAGTGTTTTACGTACGATAAATCAGAAACACGAGTGTGAATCGCAAAAGAGGCCTAATCTCCGTTCAAATTTTAGCTGACCGAAATGCGATTGATGTTTTTCTTCGTGTTGGATGGTTGGTGGCTTTGCAGACGAGTGATCTGTATAGAAACATAATAAACCATTGTGTAATAATTTGCAGCGTTTTTCTCTGGCAATTATTGTTCAATTTTGATGATTCTTGAGTCTGAGTTTTTGCCTCTGCAATTTAGGGAAATACTAACCTGGACCGAGGAATGAACGGCGATCGACTGAGAATCATTTTAATGATACTTCGAATTTATTATTTCCAAGTCAAATTAACTTTTTTCAAACAAAATTCAGCCTTTTCCAAACAAATTCAATTTCTTCCAAATAAAATAATCCATTTTATCATTATTGGCAAAATATCAAACGATGTACACAATTATGTGCGACGTAATTTCACGGGCTCATCGATTACAACCACGAATTTGCACGAATTATTTCATGAACTTGCTCTGCTTCCTCAAGCCTCAGTTGGACAGCCTCTTGACTGTATTGTATATTGTTTTTTATTTTTTTATTATTGTATATTGTATAATTTTTAAACCTAAGGGAACTCGATTATTTTTCAATTTTTTTTTCAGTGCTCTAGGTACAAAAAACTTGTTTATTTTAAAAGAGATGCCACTTTTTTCACAAATGTAATTATTAAATATGTATAACCTGCGAATACTTCCAAAAAAAAAAAACAAATTACTTCACATAACAAGAAATTTGGAAAATCTTTTCGAAAACAATCTAAAGGAGTTTCGAATTTAGTTTAGGCTATAACTGACTCCTGCGAATTACTTTTGCTTTTCAAACATCGTTATCACAATTACTAACAAGCATTCCTACGGTTAGGCTTGGGTACATTTTTAGACATTTTGCCAATAATTATGGAAAAGTAGAATTTGACATGGAAAAGGTAGCATTTGGTTAAGAAAAGGATGAATTTGGTTTTGAGAAAAGTTAGATCCGGCTTGGAGGAGTTGGGAAAAGTCTTGGGAAAGGTTGAATTTGAAATGAAAATGCTATATTTATGTCAGAAAATTCGAAATCGCAAAAAATTTAAGGTAGGTTGTTTCTCATTTACATGATTTAATATGCAAATGGAATATGGTTAAAAAAATTGAGTGGTGAGTAATTTTCTCATAAATTTGTTCGTAATAGAATTCGAATTAAAATACAAATGGGGGTGCATGTTTTCTTAACGAGGAAGTTGGTGTGGACGCGAATGTGCGCGGGCGTGATGAAACATATTAAGTTTTAATTTATGGTAGAAATAACTTGAGGGAAGCAATATCCGAGCTTAAAGAAGAAGCAATCACCAACATGGCCGCGACCTTGTCATGGTGCGGGAGATGTGCCGCGATACTCAAGTTGGGCATCTCGGCAGGTAAACTCCGTGGTATCACGGCGTCCTCAGGGCCTATATCCGGTCATTATACAGGGTGTCCCATATGTTATCCACCAAACTTCGGGAGTAGTTTCTACAACTTATTTCCAACAAAAAGTGTCTCATAGCAGTTTTCTTTTAACCCCCTTAAAATCCGACTTTTTTGACTTATAAGATTTTTTTCGTGTTTTCGACCTTACACCATTCAAACGGTCGTAACTCCCTTAAATTAGACTTAAAAATTAAAAATAAGGATATCGTTGGAAAGAGCGTAAAATTTCTCAATACATGATCCGTTTACCAGTCGAGAAAAACAAAACGCTAGAGTAGTATTTTTACCTCAAACTTGAAAAATAGTAAATTTCTGTTTTTGGTGAAAATGTTGGTGATTTTTCCTCATTGAAACAAGGTATTTTCCAAAGGGGCTCAAAAGCTTAAAAACTGCTCCATTTTTTGAGAATCCAGAATTTGAGGGAGAAAATGGTGTTTCAATGCGGAAAACGTGTATTTTTTTCAACGAAATCGACGGTTTGACGTGGTGCTTGAGAGGAGGGACGGCGGAGCAGACCCCGGATCCCTCCCGTCCAACCGTCAATTTCGTTGAAAAAAAATGCACGTTTTTCCTCATTCAAACACCAATTTCTCCCTCTAATTCCACAGTGAAACTAAAAATTGGGTGACCGTTGAAAATATGATGAAATGGAGAAGTTTTTAAGCTTTTGAGCCTCTCTGGCAAATACCTTGTTTCCATGGAAAAAAATCATCAACATTTTTGAAAAAAAAAAAATAAATAAAAACAGAAATTGACAAATTTTAAAGTTTGAGGTAAAAAAACTACTTCAGCGTTCAGTTTTTCTCAATTTGTCAACGGCTCATCTATTGAGAAATTTTACGCTCTTTCCAACGGCATCCTTATTTTTAATTTTTGAGGCAATTAAGGGAGTTGTGACCGTTTTAAAGGTGTAAGGTACACGAAAAAATCTTAAAAGTCAAAAAAGGCGAATTTTAAGGGGGTTAAAAAAATGCTACGAGACTTTTTTTGTTGCAAATTAGTTGTGGAATCGACTCCCAAAGTTTGGTGGATAACATATGGGACAACCTGTATAGGGGCACTTCTTTTCCACCATCCCTTCAATCACCACCTTCCTCATCTTCTCTTATCCCTACAGAAATCGTAAATTAGTCCTGGGCGTCCTCCCCATTATCGTTTATTTTATTTTTTTGCTGGCGTGCTCCCTTTGTTCGAGGGGAGTTTATGGTCACGTGTTTAATATCTCTCATTGATGGTGCATCGTTCAGAGCTCTGGATGGTCTCATTCGTTCTTAAAACTTGAGCACTGTCCTAAATCAATGGAAACCCCTCTGTAGTTTTCATCCCTCAGGGCTCTGGGTGGTGTCAAAAATTCTAAAAAAAATTTAATAATTTAAAAATTTAAATAAATTAAAGAACAATACATGAACATTGCAAGTTTTCAAAATAGGGCTTTTTGAAAATGTTTCCTCTCACTTTTTACCCCTTAGAAGTAATTTGCAATATCCAAAACCTCCGGGGCACAACTAGACCCCAAACTGTGCCGGTATCCCAAATTTCATCAAAATATGTCCTCTGGAAATGGGCAAAGTGGCGGACGGACAATTTTTAAAATTATTTTCGGATTCTATATACCTTGAAACGTAAACCATCATACTTTGAGTGGGCTTTTCATTTTTAATTCCTTGCTCAATTCCAAAGGTTCATTATTGCAAATTTTTATTAACCAAAAATTCAAGTTTCTTCTTGTGGTCTCTTTGTATGTTCATCTTTTTTGAAATCACTCTAGCATAATCCTTTCAGGAAACTTGGACTATCTACGGCAACACCTTGTCAATCAACATTTTCGTATAATTGGCTACACTCTACATTTTTGTTAGGAACAGATTCAGCATTTTGTAATAAGCACCAAAACATGTCTCGAACATGTGCCATCTCCACATTTTAAAATTTGTGAGTGAAAACATACTGATTTCAATATTTTATCATCTGGAATGAAATTCTGCTGCGAGCACTCTCACGAATTGGATACTAGAGTATTATGAAATTGACATAGATTCCCTAGAAAACTGTTGTAGACTTAAAATTTTTAATATGGAACTGAAGACCTCCACTATGAGGTAAAGCCATTTTCTTATTAAATCGTTGGTACGATTTAATGATAGTGAATGAAAGTTCTGGAGAGTTGTTAAAATGATTCTCCTCAAACCATTAAACTTGATCCGATACATTGAAGGATGATCAATGATAATAACGGGCAATCAAGCTAGAACCTTGATCTTGAGCATCTTAGGACCTGGTTGATGGTTGGTTCGTAAGAACGTGAACGTATCTTTAGATACATAAATTTTCAAATATAAAATACCTAGACTAGGTAGGACTTAAATAAATATTAATTTTTCATTATGGAATGTTTTAGGGTTCATTTTTGAATCCGATGTTGTTCGTTTAGAGTACATCGAACTCATCTGCTGAAAATCGGCGAGTTCGATAAGAAGTTTGATCTTCCTCTTCAACACGACCAGATGGTCTCATAGATGATCAATTATCTCATAGATTGATGATCTATAGGATTCGCCTCCTAGTCTTATTGTGATTGTCTCTGAATTCGACCAAGATAATTGGCCCTTTTCGGTATTTAGTATACCGTCTGGAAAACTTGAAACGTCGTAGGACCGTACCCGGTTTGGAAATGTCCATCGTGAATCGGGAGATGTCTCCGGTGATCTCTCGACGCGGAGGTGATGGTCAGCCTATGCAGTAGCCGCTGTAGGTTCGGATGTTCTCCTCGGCGTAGCTTTTGCCTTGGAGCACTCCAGGATGCGTGTGGTGTTTGGGGCAGTGATGGTTGTGCGGACACTGGCAGATGGTGTTGGTGTTTACTTCGTCCAGGAGTTCCATCCTTTTGCGGACCGTGAAGAGGCGGCAAGGCTCCTTCCTTTGACACCTTAGTCTCTGTGAAACCAGTGAAAAAAGCGTTGTAATGGAACGGAAAGTAGGTTTCCTTTGAAACAAATTGATATATAGATACAAATCTGAATAACAAAATTCTTTAGTTAAGACAAGATATGTGTTTGATCAGGCTTTATTCAATACGAGACTGTCTCATGTCGGGGACTTAACGAATTTTGCACCAATAATCCTCGAACGGAAACTTTTTGTAACCTCCTAGGTATAAGCAAACTCTCCTGACTTGTAGCCATATTGCTTCCGAGTCTTTCAAGGAAGCGGAAGCATTATTTTCACTATTCAACGTTAAAATAAAGTTCTTCAACATCAAAATTACCACTTGCGTTTACGTTTTAAACCATCCTGAACAATGAGGAATTTCACCATGTCGGAATTTCCTATTTTGACCCCAAAATCGGATTCAGCACCTCGAAAAACCCCCTAAGGCAAACTTTCAGCCTGAACTTCCTAAATTACGAATAAACAAAACAGTGTAGAAAATACGAATGTTTAAAAAAAACCGGGAAAATGACGTCATCCTGTAATAGTTCATTTATGCCCGCTTGAAGCGCTGAGATCGAGAAATCTATAGTCCCCAGATGCAAAATTTCACGAAACAGTAAAGTTCGAAATCGAAAAACTGAAGAAAAAAATAGAAAAAGCAAGATGGGGAAAATTAGGTTTCCCCTGTTTTTGTTTGATAACTTTTCTCTTAGAAAACACGATTTCGTCGTCCCAATGGGCAACACTGGGAGGAGACGGCGATCTGAACAGCCCAATCAGCGAGCGTTCCCGCTTCACGTCTGTTTTCCCGGTTAGTTTTGAAATCAAAAATTTTGATTGTCTCCCAAAAATAACAGGAGACTTATTTTCCGAAATCAGCCCGATTTTCATCTATCCCACACCATTAACTATTCAGGAAAAATGCAAACAGAATTCGGTGAAATTCCTCATTTTGGTTTCTTGTCTGTCAGTCTGTATGTTATGAAGTTCCTTGCAACGGGCAAAACTATAAGTGCAAATTTATTGTCCGATTTCGATTAAATTTTCAGGGATAGCCTGTAGATGGGCCCCTATGAAAATCATTGCTCCCAGATAAATAGTCTCTGCGGAAGTAAACGTAAAAACCTTATAACTGCCATAACTTCTACATTTTCCACTCGAATTCGATAACTTTTTCAGGGACTGTGTGGGTTGGCATGTAGATGGTCCCCTTTGAGGGTTGTGCAAGGTACCTAGAGATTGATGTTTTAAGATTAGCTACTATGGAAATTACACTACTATGGAGTTTTTGTTCCACGCCAGCGTTTAAAAAAATTAAAACAAATTAATTCACACTTTTAGAAATCTACGGTTTATGTTGACCTTATAACTAATTGTTTTTAACCTAATTTGTTTCTACCTCCTAGTAAACATTTTCTATTAATATAAATACATACCTAATCCATAACCAAGAATAAAATAACGAATTCATTAAATGGTTTTCAAGAAATAGTTGGTTGTTGTGGAGAGGAAGCAGAGGACGTCAATATACTCTTTTCAACACTTCAACTTTTTGGCTAGCGCTTTCGGGGCAAACTATGGCCCCTTTCTCAAGCCTACAAGAAAAAACAAATAATTGAAGACTACAAAATTAACCTCTAACATGAAATCACAATTAGTGTAACCAACCAGTCAAAAAAAAAAAAAAAAAATTTTTGTCAAAAAACATTATTACTTAATAATTAATTTTCATTAAAACCATTAAAAAATATGAGCCACCAAGATTAAACCTATTCTTCATCATCTAAAAAACTAATAAGAATATAAGAAAATGACTACAGCAGGAGTACAGAACAAAGAAATAGTTGGATGAAAACCCAGATTTTAATGGTAAAATCAACTGAACGATTGGATGGGAATCTTCAAATTTTTTACGGAAGATCAAATTGCTATGGGGCTTCACCAATTCTTGTGTCACACTGATGAGGTTCCTGACGATGGATAATGCTCCTTCGATGGCCATATGGCTTACTGCGCCCTCAATTTGGCACTGCTGATGAAACTAACGAGTTTAGGTACCGACACCAAAACGCAATTTGGCGTTCCTGAGGAATCAGGAGGATTGGTGCGTTTGGCCCAGCAGGATGTTGCTCAAACTACTACTTCTCATGTCTCGATAGCAATACATCATCGCTCAGCGTAGGCACCCTACAGAATCTTCTCCAAGTGTGAGTTTAGTCAAACACAAAAGAGGGAGCTATACTTTCCGTTTCATTCGACACTTCGACCCTCCAAATAACACTTTTTCGGGGTCCCACCGTAGGAATTCCGGTTAAAAAAAAGCTCTTTTCTGAAATCCACACCCGCCGCCACCTTGTTACCCACTTTTGTCTGTCCTATTCAGGGCGATTCTAGAGCCACTCGACCGACTCGCCGATTTGGAGTGTGCGTTTGACAGGTTTGTGACCGCACTGAGGCAGAGCGAAGGTCCGGCTGAAGGACCGTTTCTCAAGTACCCCCTTACCTACTCTATTCTGTATTCGAGGACCCCATTCGAAGGTTTTTCTTGAAAGAAGCCGAATTCCTTCTGCTTTCAGGTAGCACCCTGGAGTACTGAGTATTTCGTCGAAAAGTTGAAAGCGTCAACGGATTTACAAGTCTGAGAACCGAGGAAGCTCTTCATTAGTTTTTTTTTCCACTCGTTTGCCACCTGAACTACTTTAGTGGGCACTTTCTCATGAAAAGTTCATTTGAATGATTTTGAAGGACGCTGTCTGTACAAAACTCACGTTGAGTGAGCCAACTTTGCAGTTAACGAAAATTACGATTTTGAGGAGTCTTCAAGTTTAAGACGAACAAATGAGAATTTCAGTCATCCAAACTTTTTTTTTTTTTTTTTTGGGAGAATGTATACTACAATAGTAAGAGAACAGAATGTATACAGTAGGTAGTTTTCAGATCAATTTTGGTTCCATCTGTCGATCTGTCCAAGGGAAAATCCCATTTTCGGCCAAGCGAAAGTATGTATGACATTTTAAGGAAATTTTTGGTTATGGCCAACGATATTCTTCTACGAGACCTACTCGTATAAGTTTCGTTGTTTCTAGACTTTGGTAGCCAGTTCGCTTGCTTGAACGTGAATTCATCAATTGTGAAAGTTCAGTTCCCAATAGTCCAAATTCGGATGGTTTCTGAGTTTTCTTCAAGACATTTTCCTACAGGCCAGGAATCTAGCCTGGCTTGCACCAACGTGTTCTGATAAATTTCACGATAATCACACATTTGACTGTTTTTGATCGTCTGGGGTTTTTGATCTTAAATTAATGGGAAAACTTCACGAACTACAAATTACTACGAATACTAATTAGCTAAGTAATTAATTATCCTCATTAGGCGAACGGATGATTCCCCAGAGCTCAGGGTGGAGTCCTTTAAAATAACCAATAGCTTCGGGACAACAAAACCCCAAATGGAGCCGATGTACCAAATTTCATCAAAATCAGTCAGTATGAACTGGGCAAAATGTCAAGTAAGGCGTACCGACGGAAAATTTGTTATTCGAGTTTTGGATTCTACGTACCTTGAAACCTAAACCATCAAATTTTTAAGGAGGGTTACAATTCTTTTTTGCTCGACTCCAAAATTGGAAATAATTGATCATTATTGAAAATAATAAACCAAAATTGTCCGATTTTGATGAAATCATTAAAGATGAAACTATAATAATCCTTGATTATTTCAAAAATAAATTGTTTTGTTTAAAAAAAAGTTCAGGTATGTTAGTTTTTTGAAGGGAAATATGTAGATCGACCCAACTAAACACACTACGTCAACTGATTGGGAATGGGGTCAACTGGAATTAAACTCCTTCTTTGCCGAGCTTTTGCTAAATTCATTTATTACCTTTCTCAGGGCTCGAAGAATGTGCTACTCAATGACTATACTAAGCGTCAATATGAAATGAGCTGGCGGAGATGCCACCATAATTATTGAAGATAGAAGAATTTTATGGTATTAAATGAAGAAAATTAATAAAGCAAAGCGCCAGCTTTCGGGAAAATTGGAAGACAGAGCAATGGGACAGATGGAAAGATATAAAATTAAAAAAACATGACAAAATTGTCATAAAATTTAATCTTCTATAATCAAGGTGGTATCTCCACCAGCTCTTATTCATATTGACGCTTGGTATACTCACTGAGTGACACGTCCTTCGAGCCCTGAAGAAGTTAATAAATTTACCGAAAGCTTGACAAAGAAAGAGTTTAATTTCAGTTGACTCCATTCCCAATCAGTTGACGTAGGTAGTTCTTAGAAGGTCCCCTATAAATTTCACCCCCGTTCCTTGTAACAGCCGCAACTTCTACATTTTCCATCCGATTTCGATGAAATTTTCAGAGATCATACAGATTAGTATTTTGGTGGTCACCTATGAAAATCATCACCTCCGGACTAATGGTAGCCACTGCGCATGCGCTAACGTGAATTTCCTTGTAACAGCCATAACTTCTACATTTCCATCCAATTTCGAAGAAATGTTCCAAGATGGCCGATTTTTTTAAAATCGATGCCTTGTACCTACCTGAAATAAAATTTTGTTGGTGGTCGAAACGACTCTGGTTCCTTTTTGTGAATAAAAATGGAAACGTTGGTTTTCTGTTGTATATTCTTTAGCTACAGTTTCGCTGGGACAACTTGCCAGCATCTTCAGGCTAAAACAATTGAGAACAGCAGATCTCTTATCAGTTAATGAAGAAAGTACACTTTTGCTTGTTTCTGTATCCAATCTTTCAATATTATTCTGAAACGCTCGTTTTATTGGATCCAAACTTGTTTGTTGGTATAATTGTTTGTGAATCGGTCCTTTAGAATTGATTAGGAAGGAATTTAGGACGAGCATTACTTTTAAAGAAAAAACTGTGAAAAAATCTTTCAGAGAGAGTTTTCATTTGTTACTATGGGAGAAAAAGATTTTTCCGCAGTTTTTTCTTTAAAAGTACCTAATGCTCGTCCTACATTCCTTCCTAATCAATTCTAAAGGACCGGTTCACAAACAATTATACCAACAAACAAGTTTGGATCCAATAAAACGAGCGTTTCTGAATAATATTGAAAGATTGGATAAAGAAACAAGCAAAAGTGTACTTTCTTTATTAACTGATAATTATAATTGTTTTAGCCTGAAGATGCTGGCAAGTTGTCCCAGCGAAACTGTAGCTAAAGAATATACAACAGAAAACCAACGTTTCCATTTTTATTCACAAAAAGGAACTAGAGTCGTTTCGACCACCAACAAGTCTATATCAACCGACTCAACCCCCTTCAACAATGAAATAAAAATGTTTCTCGAAACCTTGGAGTTATTAACGGTTTTGATTAGCTTCGTCCCTGGTTAAGACCCCAAGTGAAATTTCGCAGATACCCTGAGAGAACAAAAAGGGAGGAAACTCACGCTTTGAGGGGAGCAGGCGAAGGAATAGAGGTAGCCGATGCCCTGCGGTCCTTCGATGGGCTGCCTCTTGATGAGGTAAGCGACGGAGCCTTTGGGGCAGTGACAGCGGACCACTTGACTGGTGATGTTGTCCGCGCCCGTCCGCAGGCTCCACGTGATGTCCCTGAAGTAACGGCACTTGGGCAGCTTCTTCACGGGCTCGCACAACTGGAAACGACCGGAAATCATTTTTTTAAATATCTTAAAAACCCACGGTCAAATTATGGCTGAGATACGAGCTGTTTCTCTGGAAGAAGCAAACCCTGGAGCGGACAGTTCAAGTACCTGTCAGCATCAATACAAACATCTCATCAAATATCTTCAGTCCAGAAAATGAATATCAGGGCAAAGTTTCATAATAAATTACAAATAAATACAAGGTAGCAAGGTATTGTCGTAAATGAGTGATCATAAATATATTAAGTAACTATTCATCACATGTTGAGACATGCCTTCAGTTTACAATACCTACTTACAAGTAATAAAAAACAACATAAATATATTAATTACAAATATTTACGTCCTTCAAAGCCAGATATCAAGTTCTTAAGTATCAGGTATCAAAATGTTAAGAACAAAATTATCATGAAAATTTGTGTTAATCGCTTTCTTGGGGGTACAGAGAAACATCTTAGTGAGTACCTTCCTATGAAAAACGTACTGTATAGGGTGTCCACTAAAAATAGGTAGAAACCCAGAGGTCGATTCTACCAAGTATTTCCAACAAAAAATGTCTCTTAGCAATTTTGTTTTAGGTAAGTGTTTATTTTATTTTTTTTGAATGTAAAAAAACGTGTTGCTCCAGCGAACATTTAGGGTTTTTTCACCTTTCAAGGGTTACTGGTGTACAGATATACTGGGTTTTCCGGAGCTAATCGGCAATACTCGACACCAGTCGAGTCTACAACTAATTTGCGACAACTTTTCCCTTAGAGATTTTTTTTTGTTTTGGTATCCCGCTTAAAATGCAACTTTTTTCCCTTTAAAATTATGAAAAAGTGATGTATTTCTATCACTAAAATCACAAGAGATACCAAATGCTTGCATACAGTCTGCAACACATTGGAACATTTTCATGTGTGTTTTCTTATTGTATTTATTACTAGGCAGATCTCACCCGTGCAACCAAAACAAAATGTCAACCACTACACAACAAGGTAGTGAAGTAAGGTTGTTAGTTCATGTACCCAAGCATCAAAATAAGAAAACAGTTGATTGTTCTCTACGCAACACAGTGAGTTTTCGTGACGATTTTTCAGTTTATGTGCCAAAGCAAAGACATGAAAATGTCAAAATCAAAATGATTAAAAAAGACGATTTTGTTGTCCAATACATATTAGATAGTGTTCTCAATGTAATCAGAAATCAACTGCGTGAGGAATAATTGATTATTTGGAAGCTATGCACGTGAGATGAATACAAGAGTTCAGCTACAGAGACAGTTGAGAAATTTTCCTCACTACAGTCAATCGAGTTTAAATTATTTCCTTGTTGAGTTTCACAAGATAGCACTCTTGTTGGTAGAAAAATAGGATACAAAAATACATTTCTCGGATCCTTTCTGCGATGCCTGAAGAATTCGATGGATTTTTCAGTTGTTACCAAAGATTTTGTACTAAGTAATTACTTATTCTGAGAAGAAGCGATCATAATTCTGGTGAGGTGGTGCTACGACTGAAATCTACTACGTACCTACCTATAAATAACAATAAATAACCGACTCCGAACAGTTGTTTTGTTTACGAAAGCGGTAGATCCGACTGCCGGAACCCGTAGGTAGTTCTTACACCTTTCATAATCGAATAGGTGGCAGTGATTACCTGATGAATTATGTATGATGTGACGGGACTAATGATTTAGGAACACACCTGTTATATTGTAAACGGAGTACAGCTACCTACTGCGCCGTCGTAAAAACGTAGTAGCAGGTGCTGATTACCTCGACGAATTTCGGTAGGTAGCACTTAAATCTGGATTCTACCGAGTAGTTATTTAATTTGCCTCCCCACCTGTGCTAGTTAGAAATTATGGTATTTTTCAAGTATAATTATAATGTGGCATAATTCATGTGGGTCCCAACTTTCTAATAAATTATAGGAGTAGACACATACGAGTATTATACAGACAAGGGATATTCAAAACTCGCAATTCCGGTCGGCTCATCCCAAAATGAGTGGAATGTAGGTAGCTCCGATTCCTTGTTGAGAGTCCAGTGTCTCGTGTGGCCGAGTACATTGAGATCGATAGTTTTAAATTTTTAGAATACCACCAAGGTTGAAACAAGGTTTTTCCCTACAAGGTTTTGAAATTTCAACGAAAAAACATGAATGAGCAGAAAATGTGATTCTCTTGTACGTACTGTTATTAGATCAAGCATTGAAAATCGATTTTGAGAGGCGTATTTATGTACTGGTTCTTCACTCAGGTAATTTGCTGATCAAACTTGTTTCGCGTTACTTTTCATATTTTGCTCCCAAAATTTGTTGGTACGATTGTTAGGAAAAATTTTGAAATTAACATTTTTATATTGCGTTGAGTTTAGCCTCCAATATAGGGGGGAAGTCGAAATTAAAGACGATGTTTATATCTTCAAAAAATAAATTGTTCACAAATCTCTGTTGTGGTGTAGTTTTGCAAGGTCCCAATTCAGATGTCTCAGATCTTTGATTCAGATTAGTTCGATGTTCAGTCCTTGAGTAGCTTTTGAGACTGTCAGGGACTTCTGAATTGCCTTACTTTATGATGAAGATGCTTTTTGATGATTAGATGGTGGTCATGAACATGAAATCTTAAATGATCATACATTACAATATATTATCATGAATATATTTTACAGGTATGATCCTAGGCCATAAAATACAATTTTATTGTAAAATTTAAAATTTTATGAATTGTATTCAGTGGTTTAATTAAAGTACTGGGCATTTGAATTAGGATTAGACAAACATGTACCTATCTACACGTAAGTACCTGTGACACTGTGACACTACCTGTAAGCAGGTAGTACCTACCTACTTCCATGAGTTTTTTACCTACTAATACGTAAAACTGTACCATTACGAATAATATATAGCATTTCCGAATTGAGTTAAACTGTTTCCATTTAGATTTAGTCCTTTTCCATTTAGGTTTAAACCTTTTCCACTTAGGTTTAGACCTTTTCTATTTAGATTTAAACCTTTTCCATTTGGATTTAGACCTTTTCCATTTAGATTTAAACCTTTTCCATTTAGATTTGAACCTTTTCCATTTAGATTTAAACCTTTTACATTTAGATTTAAACCTTTTCCATTTAGATATAAACCTTTTCCATTAGGATTTAAACTCCATCAAAACGTCAGTTGTTAGCCCCATCATAGTAAGTAAGTAATATTATTCTCATTTGCATAGCGCCATAAACATTCTGTTCCACTTCAGATGCGATGAAAGAAAAATACTGTACTTAATTTATAACTTCCGTTCATGAGAAATTCTTGTGTTCAAAAAACATGTGTTCATTATTATATATATTACATTTCTGTGCATAAAAAAACACTTGCATGATTTAATTTTCAAGTTGTGGCATAATAACGTCGGGTTAGAGGTAAATTCATATTGTGCGAAAATCAAATTAAAATTTCAAAAGTTAGTTTGGTAAATATGATAACAAATTATTTTCTTAGGTTGGATACATAGTTTGGTGATATTGATCACCAATAATAACAACAGTTAAATAATCATAATATTCTGCATTTGATTTTCCCACGTGTTGAATTTGTGACTTGGGTACTTTTACCTCTAACTCCACGATAATTTCCTGAGTTTAAATCTAAATGGAAAAGGTTTAAATCCAAATGGAAAAGGTTTAAATCTAAATGGAAAAGGTCTAAACCTAAATGGAAAAAGTTTAACTCAATTCGGAAATGCTATATACAGAAGTAGGATGTCTTCTATTTTTAAATTTCCTTTTTATATGTCTTCTATTTTTAAATTTCCTTTGGATATTTGTTGAAATGTTATTTAGATATATACAAAATAACGATCCGATTTTTATATATTTCATAACGTTTTTCCAATTGGGCGATCAGCATTAAGTAGGTATTCTTGGGATTGAGGAAAAACGGTTGCGATCCGCCTAAGGAGAGATAATTAGAACAGAGTTGCTGAGCTCTAGTTTCTGGCTCGTAGTAAGGAATGGGCACACGCTAGACCCCACGCTGCTGAACCTGACACCATCATGTACCGAGATTTCTTCCTATTGATAAATACTCTTGTTGCTTGGCATAAGTCAGGAGAGCGTTCGTCAAGCGTTTGGAGACCCTTCCAGACGCCACGAGCTGCCCTTATCTTGACAAGTGTCAGAACACAATGCGTAGGTAAAGGTATGTGGGCATATTCAGGAGATGGGGGATGTGACCCAGTTTCATAGGCGCTTGAACCAGGGGATTGGGATCCTCTTCTGTTTTTCTTGGTGATTTTGAATCCCAATTGTGTAGGTACAAAAATCCTAGTTAACTGATACAGAAATAACGGCCTAAGAAAGCAGTTTAGCATGCAACCTAGGGGACAGGTACTTTGGAGGGGGTGAAGAACATTCAATTCCAAACAAAAGCGATAGAAAAATTATAAATTATAAATTTCATTCCTACTACATAAAACAGTTTTGCCCAACATAATTTTGATGAGCTCACTTCTACAGGGGAGCACCATAACATTTCTAGAATTTTCCGGCATTTTTCCCATTACAGTCTCTAGAGACCCCAACAATATAAATTTCAAATTAAAAACCTTGGAGTTGGTAACAAATTTATGAGCTCTTAAAAAACAAAGGTTTAACAGCTCATTTCTCTAATAAATTGAATATCAAAAGAACGCCAAGTAGATGAGTTTTTCTTTTTACCAGAAACGCTGAAAATTATTACAGAATGGTTTGTTATTTTACTGTATAGATCACTAGCCTGCATATTATAATACTACCTACTTGAAAGAATAAGATCGCTATCCGAGAGTTGCAGGTCCCTTCATTAGGAAATTCCATTCTTGGTTGCTAAGGGCGCACAACTGAGTACTACACGAAACTTCATTAAAAAAAAAAACGAAAAATGTTCGGATTTGATCAACTAAAATTTGAACGGATATTTGGCCTATTTTGTCAGTGATCAGTCTTTTGCAATTCACACTCGTTTTTCTGACTTATTGTAAGTCCTATCCTCAAGTACACATAGGGATCGTAAGTGGTTTCGTACAGTCGTTCCTCGTTACATACGAATTTCGTAGTACATACCAACCTATTACCAAGTTTACGACAATGTACCTCGAAGTTGGATATATTAAACATCAGTAAATAACATGGGTGAATAAGTTTTATTTTGTTATTCGCACATACATCTGTGACTTTGAAAAGCTTTAAGGAGCCTAAGCTCAGGAGAACGTTTTGATGCGGCTTTTGGTTCATTATTTTCAATAATGAACCAAGAAAAAAGTTGAAAACAATTATTTTCATGGTTTACCTTGTAAGGAAGGTACGTCAAATCCGAAAATCAAATTGCCGTCTGTCTGCCGTACGCTGTTACCATGGTAGTACGATTTTGATGAAATTTGGTACCTATATTATGGGCCTCATTTGGGGTCTAGTTGTACTGGAAGCTTTTGATTTGTGTCAGTTACTTCCAATTCTAAGGAGTGGAAAATTGGGGTTTGTGATGGAGCAGCAGTTCTCTGACACCTGATGGAAGATTTCTTTCGTTTCCTTGCCCTTGTGGTTCAAATCCGAAGATCTAATGGGTAATATCGTTTGATACTTCCCCCCCTCCACAATACATAAATTGATAATGCCTCATTGCTTACAGGATAATTGAGGAGTTTGATTCCAAAAGGTACTACTAGGTATATCCGTTCTGGTCAAACGTGAGAAAAACGCGAAAAACCATAGCGACCCGAAAAAACGTCCTATAAGCCAATGATGTTATTTTTAATATATTTCTATATTACTATAAATATTATTGGAAAAAAATTTAAATTAGTTCAAAATTTAAAATAATTTTGAACGAGATTTGAAATATCAGATTTATGGATATAGGAATTTT